>VXAU01003080.1:0-98278 GCA_013399695.1 Formicarius rufipectus
GTCTGGCCATGATGATGATGATACATGTGTAGACACTAAAGCCTACTACGGAAGTTTTTGCTGACATTCCCACCAGCTAAAAAGCATTAAGGTTATCACCCATGAAGAGAAAGCAGGATGCGATGAGGACATAGGCAGCTTGAAAGAACTAAAAGACCTTGCCACTGGCTTGTGAAGAGATGTGAATTACTTTGAGAAGCAGCTCATGTGTGAGCTGAAGGGAACACAGCTCCAAGAAAAAAGGATGTGCAGGGAAGCTATAAATTCTGCTATTATTTCTTCTCCCTGTACTTGTCCTAAATACAGTACATGATTTCTTAGTTCTGCAATTCAGACAGATAAGCTTGTTTTCCTGGGAGGTAGAAGTTTGCCTAGTAGACCTGCAGTTTCAAAGAAGGTCCTTTGAAGGTGCTGGTGAAGGGAAGGTGCCAGTGGATTCCCAGTTCTCTCCCATGAGGGACTATCTAGCCTCTGTCTAGGAGTACTGGCGAAGCACCAAGGCTCTGCTGCCCTGAGCAACAAGGTCAGAGGGCAATTGGTCCAGGAGAGGAGAGCATCCTATGGGCAGGGTGGCAGGGCTGCCCTCGGCAGGCAGCACAGAGTGTGGGTACAGCCAGTAGCTGAGACCATTGCACTAAAATCTCTACATCTACCACACACATCCCTCAGCCGAGGAGCAACACTCAGTTTATGTACATGACCTTGTATTTTCTTGTAGTTAACTGAGAAGACTTAAGTCCTGTTTTGGTAGCTATTGTACATATATGAATGCGAAGATGGTCATGAGTAAAATCTCTTAAATCATATATTTATATCAAGCAAAGATGTGAATTCTGAGGTCAGGATAAACATGTTTCCGTAACTGATCCTTTCTATTCACGGCTCTAGATTTGTGCTTACTTTTCATGAAAGGAGCAGGGGGTGGATGCTGCAGATAACGTGTGTGTTTGCAGTTGAGAGGAGCAAGTGGCTGCCAGATAACAATTCTCTGATTTCTTAATTCTATTCACCAGCCTCCTCCCTCCCCCAGACTGTTCCTGCATAAACGTCCCTTATTTCTTTTTTTACCACTAGATGGTAGTAACAGGTAAAGACTTGCTCTTTTTATTTTTTTACCCCTCTTTCTCACTGCCCTTTGTTTATTGTCTGTGATTAGTTTTAGGACTGGTTTATTGTTTTCTCTTAATGATTAGATGATTACACAGATATTATAGATTTGACATTCACTGTTTTCAAAATAACCACTTTCTTCCTCCTCTAATCCTCACAACCCTGCTCCCCACACATCCTTGCTGAATCCCATGTGGGTGCAGACCGGAGACAGCAACCATTAGAAAGGGTTGGAACAAACCTCACTTGCCTACAAAATCCCACTGAAGATTTTCCTACGTACTCTAAATTACACTCAGCATTTTCAGCAATTACTTCTTCATGGGTACTGAGAGGCATGAGCAGCTGTTCTGTGGCCTCCAAAGCTCACCTGTGCTCTCCTTCAGTCTCCCTTGCCTTTCTTTCCCCCCTTGCTGGGCTCTGCAGAGGGATGCCCACCATCTGGCTGGGGCAAGGATAGAGCCAGGCAAGGGGGCAGCTGCATCTCCCAACACTGTCAGCCTTGCAGAATTGTTAGGAGAGGGGTAACTTACCCATGAATCCAAAGGTAGGCTCATCTGTTTTGATTTTTACATAATACAGATTTTTGCTCTGCAGATGCAGCCAACAATTAATAAAACATGGTTTTAAATTAGTGCAGGCTAAAAAACTCAACACAGTTCATCAGTGTGCTCTGTGTCAAAGGTGTTTAGCACAACTGTATTAGAAAGGAGAGAAAATAGAGTTAATGCAGCTGTCATTTGATGGTATCAAATATTGTCCTTGGCTACTGATAAGCCACAAAAGCATCATTTAGCAAGTGCTTGATGGTGAAAATATGGGTATTAAGACTGTGTTTCCTCTATAGAAATTGATTATAAATGGACCAGAACAAATTAAGGACCACATGTAATAAGTACTATGTATACTCTTCCCCGTCCCTCAGGTACATGCTCATACACAGTTTACTGCACTTATGTGATCCCAAACAGGGCCCATACGTTAAAGTGCAGGTCAATTTACTGAGAGCTCTAATTACTTTTTAAATCAAGGGAACTAAGATATGCTAATGATAACTGAAGGAAGAGCCTCACTTAGTGAGAAACGAGCATTTTTTAATTTTCTCAAAAAGCCTATCTCACAAACATGTATTTCTATACAGATCAAAGTGCCTGTTTAGCAGACTGTTCAAGACTGAGTTCTGATGTGTATTTTCATCCTTTTTACATAACTAACAAGCAAAGCAAAATAAAAACATATATTCCTACCTATATTATTATTAGCCTGGATTAAAGCTTTCATTTTACCTGTGGCCATCTTTGCTTTTGTAAGGTATTAGAGACATACATCTATCCTTTTTTATACTAACTTCTTTCTGCCTCTCCTCCCTTTCTGCCACAGGAGAGGAACACTTAAAAAAAATAATTAAAACTAAGAGCGAGATCCTCAGGTGCTGAAAATAAAAATTGCTTCAATGAACTCAAGTTATGCAAATTTTTATTAGCTACAAAATTGGACCCACTGGATTTTAATTGCACTTCAACATCTGATATATCTTTTGATAGCAAAAGCAAAAGGCAGGCAGTTCTAAACAACCCTTTAATTTTCATTAGAGGAAGGTTCAGTGTTTAGTGAAGTATTTTTCAGATAGAATTTCTCCTCCTTTCAATTCATAAATACATACAGACTCTGCTCTGCAACTTCAATTCTTCATATTCATTTTCAGGTACCTGGTTCAATTATAAATTTTTCAGAGAAATGACTGCATTAACAAGGCAAACCTCTATCAGAAGAAAAATATGTTCTTGTAGTTAAAACATTTGTGCTGTCATTAGGGATTTTGGACCACCTTCCTACTCTCACATAGGCATTTTGTGAGTTCTTGCATAAGCCACTTCTGAAGTGGCTCCTTTAGCTCTAGACTGACCATGGGAACTTAGCAAAGTCCCCAGATAGAGAACCTTGTAGCCTGGCACTCCATTGTGGTCTGTGCTCATATGGTATGTTTGCTTCAGCTCTTGAAAGGCAGAGTTGGGCTCCAGAAATGGAAGCTCAAAAAACTTCATTGGGTAAACACCTAAAGTTAGGTATGGCTACTATGGATCTGAATCTCAGGCCATAGATTCACAAATATTTTGGGGCAATACTGCAGTCTCAGTCTTTCACTGCTCCCTGGTGCTCATCAGTACCTGCTCCTCCCCTTCTCATATGCCTGCATAAGTAGCCCAGCAATTGCCTGCTGAATAGAACTGGTGGACAGATTTGGACTAAAACCCATGCAGCAAAACCCAAATTTTCCTATCACCCAGACCCACTATCCATTCTAACTACCACAGGGGCTCATGTTTGCCTTACCATCTGGTAATGTCAGAGAACAGTTGGCAGACAAGACTCAGAGGGCAAAAGGTATGGTGAGGTCTGCCTGTTTATAGACCCCCACTGCAAGAGAGGGAGAAACACCTCCTAATGCTACATCAGCACAGGGTTCATGAAATGGAGACAAGAATATCTAATTTCCCTAAAAATATGCTGTCTTGTCTAGTTAGCTTAGTGCAGCCTCTAATACCATCAGGGCACCATTGGACCAAAAAGTGTGACAGCCACCTGGCTCCTTCCAGTCAGAATTCCATCCTCCCATATTTCCTGTGGGGAAAAAAGTTGACTGTATGGCTTTTCTTGGAGCCAAGATACTTTGTTTTCACTCTGTTCAGTAGAAATCTGGTTTCATAAAAACACTGTACTTTATAATTGGGTTTGTAGCTTTAACCTCTTCTGTCTTCCGTGGTTAACTCCCAGATTAGTCTCTATCTACATGGGTACAATGCACTCACTCCTCTTGCTGTCATCCTTACAGCTGCCATGCAGCGCTGGAGTCTTGGCCTGAGCCCGTCACCTTGCCAGCCAAGGACAGGATCAAACAACAGGCCATTCAGCCTCCAAACCACATCAGGCAGCACAACATCACAGACATGCAGACCTTGTGCTCAGCTGGGAAAAGAGAAAATGCTCAATTGTTTCTGAATGCATGTTTTTCAGAACATTTTGTTCCATGGTGCATGTTGATATTTTGACTTCTTGTCCCAAAGTGGATGGAAATTCCAGCTTTTGTTCAGCCCTTGCTGCAGCTTCTAGCTTCTGCTATAGTAAAAGCAAACAAAATACAGTAAAATAAAAATTACTTTTAATGAACAGTTACACAGTTTCAATGATGTTTTGTGTAACAGCTGCAATATTTTAAAATTAAATTTTATTCTTTGCAGAATACAAAAGATTTCATCACATAAAATGGCTAGTTCCAATTAGTTGCATTACATTTTGTGTGTGCTATATATTTCTTCTTTGCCTGACTCAGGACAGGACTTCAAACATGTAACATATAGTACATTCTGCTCTCAGTTACTCTGGTGCAACCACACTGATCTCAGGGGCTATGCTGAGCTTTCAACTGAGTCCCCACAACTTCATGTTTGCAAACTCTGCAGTCAGACTTGCTCTCTGTTGCATCCCTTTGAGACACAATTTCAAGAATGAGTCAAGAGGCTTAAAAAGTGCAGTTGTTCAATAATAGCTTGCTTCTGACAATAGTAATAATTAATCAGTGCTTTTCACTCTCACTGACATTGTGATCACTTCTGAGTTTTTTTATGTTGTTTTTTTTGTTTGTTTGTTTGGGTTGGGTTTTTTTGGTTTCTTCCAAGAGAGGTAACTATGGAAAGCAAAGAACATTTTTAAAAATAAATTCCAGGAAAGATTATTATATCGTGTTGTGTTATGGCTCAGAGTGCTTTAAAATTGGCAGCCAGGCTGTGTCTTGGGATCAGATTGCTGTGCTGTTTGTTTGCAGAGGGGTAATACAGAAAGCACTGCCTAAAGGATAATGAAGATAATGAATGTATTCTTGAGACCAAGACTCTTTCTTTCACATGGCATATGAGAAGGTGTATCTCCTGAGATGCTAGACTGTCTATAGCTTTGTAATTCATAGAATTGTTTTAGATAGAAGTTAGAGAATAGGACCATCCATTTTGGGTATCACCAGTGCAAGTAGAACCCTCAGGTGGAGGATCAGACTTCCCTGAAACTGCTAGTGAAACCTTGCCCCAACTCCATAAACGAAGGTGATTACATTGGTGGACAGGTTGAGGACTGTGCACTACTGAAACAGGATAAAGAAGATGAGCATAAGTAAGTGTATAACCATTTTGATACTGACCAGTCAGCTCCTGGAAGTTTGCAATGAGATGTTGCCATGGTTTACAGCAAACAGATTCTGGATGGGATAAGGAATATAACTTACTGTCAGTGAAATTAAATCTTTGGTTGTCAGGAGTATGGCCAGGATTTTCCCTGAGGAAAGAGGAGCAAAAAAATGTGAGAAGCAGAAGATCTGTCACCTTGGGTCTGTAAGGCATGTATAATTGACAGCATGGGGGAAACAAAGGCAAAGTGTATAATGCCAGGATATTGAGGAAGCCTGTCATTTAAAGGCTGGGACAAATAGGAACTAATTTTCTTCTTGACTTTGTTGTTATCAATGAGGTATTAGTGCCAAGAGCTATTCTGGAGGAATGACTTTGGCTTTAAGTATCTTAGAAAAAGTTTAGGTTGAATACAAAGCAATTTCTGTAATACAGTGGCAAGCACATTTAGTGGGTTAAGTGGAGTATGCATTTCCAAGTAGACATTAACTAATAGAGCATAATACCACTGTGACAAACATAATACAGACTGTAAGACTCTGCAATACAACTGCAGGGGTAAATTTAAGTGCTTTTATAAGAAAGTATTTAGGAGGAATCACAGTTTTTTAAGACTGGTCACATGCCCAGGAAACTATGACCTTCAATACTGGCACAGGTTCAGAGTTAGAACAGAGGAGATCACACCTTCCTCCAAAATCAGTACTCCAACAGTGTGATAATATAATAAAAACAACTCAGAAAAAAATGTAAAACCTTACTGGTTAAATGGAATGTGAGCCCTAATGTATTCATAATTAAAAAAAAAAAAACCAAGTTTTTCCATATGTTCTGTATATGATGTTGTATTGGTGTGTTATTTTGATTGTAAAGATACATGCACTGCATGAATACTAAAAATGCACAGGGAAAGATATATTATCTCAGGATGGGTAGGAAGGGCTGTTCTTAGTATTTGAGAATTAAAGCATGGTATCTGAATTTCAAGTCTCAGTCTTGCCTTTTATCTCAATTTTCAGATGCAGAGGGGACTGTCAGAATCAATTTCATTCCACAGCTGTATCTGAGAGTTGTTTGAGGAATCCCATGAGCCCTGTAGATAATTTATATATTTTGCAACTTAGTTTTTACATTCTTATACTCTTCATCATTTTTATTTATTTAATTAGAGCCTCAAAATCTTTATGGAGAGAAGCACAATGAGAGTGAATGACACCTATGAGTAAGGAAAACATGGATCTGAAATATATCCATATGTCAGTAATAGCCATTATACACTGCTATGCCTTTTGCTACTACCTGTGGAAAAATTGTAGCAGAGAAAGGACAGGGCTTTTTGTTTTAAGATATTGAGATGAATCTGGTTGCACCAAGCACAATAGAATGTCCAGAGTTGATGATTGAGACAATATTTCAATAATAACCTTCTGTGATTAGGAAAAAAGAGACTAATTCTACATGAATAATGCCAGGCTTGATAGAGGCTGAACATCCCTTATACACTCTGCCTTTCCATAGACTCCTGTGTTTTTCTGCAAGCACAGGTTTTCCTTAGTGGAAGTATAATGACTGATGCTTCAGGTTTTCTTTCAAGATTTTTACTATTCCCAGAATATTTAGATCAGAACATTTTATGTCTAATACTAGCTGAGCAAGAATTAGCAGACCTCTGGAACTCCTCTCTGGGAGCACTCAAAATGAGAACTGGCTATAGCTACTGTGTGAAGAATTTAGCACTTACCACCATTGCACATTATGCTAGCAGATATGCTCTTGAAACCTGGTCAGCGATTTTATAGCAAAGGCATAAAGCCCAGCAATGACTGATGTGACCACTCACTGAAATCAGTTATATAAAAACCCCTACTCAGTCCATGAAAATTATTTTATAATCATGGCAAAAATTGCAAAGATCTGATTAGGAAACAGGCAGGATTTTATGTTGAAGGATTTTTTCTCTCTCTGACTATCATTTTGAAAATATGAGATCGGAAGGGATGTCAAAGTAGGAGACAGAAAATTAAATTTGAAAAATCATATTCTCTGCTCTTAACTGAAACTAAGCACACTCCAGAAGTATGCTGTTTCTTGTAGCCTTAAATGTATTGGCCAAAGTCCAGGAAATTATTCCCAAAATGACCTGCTGTTTACACACTGAGAAGGTCTGGTAGGAGATGTGGTGGTTGGAGGCCATCTGGGGTACAGTGACCATGAAACAACAGATTTTTCAATACTTGGTTGTCCTGGTTTTAGTAGCCAAGTTCAGTTTGTCACTGTGTGGGTGTGTATTCTAAAGCCTCTATGCCATTTTTCCCATGAACTGCTCACAATGGCACATTAGCAGCTATTGTCTAAGGGACAGCACACCCCTCAGGCTGCAGGCTGGGTGTTTTGGAACTTCTATGAGATAAGGAAATTCTTCTGCCTCCGCACCCACCTGAGGGGTCATGTCTGCTAATGGCCCATCAGGGATGTCAAAAATAGGCCATTGTTTATCTCACAGAGTAAATCACCCATTGTTTAAGTCTGCGCCCTGGGGGAGGGACTGGGCGGAGCCTAAGTGAATATAAGCAGAGAATTTTTGGCCCTGGGAGCTCTCTTCAGATCCAGAAGAGGACCAGAAGACTGCGACTGCCACCAGACTGCAACCATCACTTTCACCAGCAGAGGAGTTGCACTGCTCTTNTTGAAGGAGATTTGTCCCTCTGTTTTAGATATAAATTTTTCTAAGCTCTCTAAACTTAGACATTGGTGCAACCAGGAGGGGCACCATAAAAAGCTCTACCCGGGACTTCCAGAGGGCAGCCTATTAAGGATGTTGATTCAGAGAGTATCTTGGGAAACAGCCCTTAAAAACAAAGACATCCAGGTTAGATGGACACACTTCAAGAAAGAAATCTTTATGGTACAAGAGTAGGCTGTCCATGTGTGCTGAAAGGCGAGCTGGCAACCAGCCTGACTGTGCAGGGACCTTTTGCAGGAACTTGGGAAAAAAAAAGAGGGTGTATCACCTTTGGAAAAAGGAGCAGGCAACTCTGGAAGTGTTTAAGGATATCATTAGATCATGCAGAAAGGAAATTAGAGAGGTGAAAGCTCAGTTAGAACTTAATCTTCTGTAAAGTATAGAAAAGAGTGTTTTTATAAATGCATTAAAAGCAAAAGGAGGGGCAAGGAAAACTTCCATTCTTTATTGGACACAGAGGGGAATATAGTTACCAAAGATGAGGAAAATGCTGAGGTACTTAATACCTGCTTTGCCTCAGTTTTAAACAGTAAGACAGGTCATTCTCAAGACAACTGTCCTCCTGAGCTGGTAGACAGAGATTGGGAGCAGAATAGTCCCCCTGTAATACAGAAGGAAGGAGTTAGTGACCTGCTGAGCCACTTAGGTCCTTGCAAGTATATGGAATCACATGGGATCCATCCTAGAGTGATGAGGGAACTGGCAGAAGAACTTGCCAAGTTGCTTTCCATCATTTATCAACAGTGCTGGCTCACTGGGGAGGTCCCAGATGACTGGAAGTTGGCCAATGTGATGCTGTAGCACTCAATCCCCAGAGCTGCAAGCTCACAGACTCAGCCAGGAGTTTTCTTTAAAATGTATAGAGAGTTCTTTAATATCTCAAGAAAGTGTCATGAGAATAAACAACAAACTTGTTCCCAAGAGGTACTTTTATTGATAATTTAGGGGAGAACATAAGGGAACTTATCAAAAGTTCAAAATGGCACCACATAAGCTACACAAAATGTTCCACCACAGTACAGAACCACGACATAAGAATCCCCAACACTAGTCAAAACCAAATCCCTCCAGCCCTAAACAACCCGAAGTATCAAGAAAGGAGCAAAGAGAAAAAGAGGGAGCAAGAAAAGAGAAGAAGGAGGAAGAGGGAGAGACATTATACAGCTACCACTGGAACCTTGTGGAAGATCACCTCTCGCGTGTCCAGATGGCAGGGCCATGATCACATGATAAACATATGTCTTTGGTTTTACCTTCTCTGGTCCCTATGGCCAATCTCCCCCATGCAAGGCCTCTTACCCATGGCCAATCTGGGGTCCCAGGCCAAGTAAAAACTCTTCACAGAAAGGGTGACTGGGTATTGGAATGGGCTGCCCAAGTAAGTGGCAGAGTCACTGGAAGTGTTTAAGAAAAGACTGGATGTGGCACTTAGTGACGTGATCTAGTTGGCAAGGTGGTGTTAAGTCAAGGGTTGGACTCGATAATCTCAGAGGTCTTTTCCAGTCTAGTTGATTCTATGATTCTGTATTTATACTATATATTCTTACAGTACTAAAAAATAAGATAGATGGTCTTAATGAATTGTGGATATGTTTCAAGTCCATGCATTCCCCTGGCTCAGTTCTAGTGTCATTCCCAGATCTCTCCCTATGTAAGACTTCCATTTTTTTAAAGTCATCTACTATATTAGCTTTTTTACTATGTCTATGTCTCATTGGTTGTAGCTGATCCATGATAGCTCTACTCAGAACCTGAGATTCCTCCTTGAGATCATCTTCTTGTCTGTATTAAATTACACTTTTGGAAAGTGCGGTGGGGGAAGTAAAAGTCTGTATGCTGTGAATGTTGAGTAGAGCATGTTGCAAAAACACAAACTGCGAATTCGATGCTTACACTTGGGCATTTGTATTCCACATGCTCAATCTACACAGAGTGCTGGACTCCAATTCTTCTGCACTTTCCCAGATAAATTCTTCATGTGCCAGTAAGTTATCTTTAAACTGCCCTAGCAGGGATAAACTCTGTCTAGTGTGTGGTTCAAATGGTGAACAGAATTTTCTCAGAGATGGAAACCTCAAAATGAAAGAACTGGAAAACACTAATGGTAAGAACATAAAAGGAACTGTACATAAATTCAGGAAGTTTCAAATACAGCAGTAGTGACCTGTGTGCACTCAAGGCCAGGCATATCCTAGAGCTATGAAGAATAAAAACTTGCTGATGATCTTCAACAGTAACACCTGGCTGAAAAAGCTGATAGCAGACATACCTCATTGCAATCATATCCAGAAACAGGAGGAAAGGAAGGGCATCTTTATGAACCTGAACATAGAGATAGCCCATTGTGCTGTCATTCAAAACCATTCATCCAGAGACAGCTCTCTAAGCACTGTTACCAATGGGCCCAGTCTTGCTCACAGAGATATCCTCACTAGTTCAAATTATCATTAAAACTGACTGACTGAATTATCAGTGAACCTTTTTATTCCTTACATGAAGCATGTAATAGAAAGTTTAATCATCATCTAGATTAATTGCAATGCAAAAAAGATACAAATATTTCCAGGTAAAAGGAGTACTATTGAGATTATCCAGGAAACAGAATAAAATAGCAATTTATGTGATTGAGCTCTTGAAATTTCCTTATTTGTTTAGCCAACAAGTTATTTGGGAGGGAAAAAAGTCAACAAGAGAAGCTACAGGTAAAAGCTGAAACCTAAAAGTTGAAAAATTAAGAAATGTGTTTCCAATGTAAGACAGCCATGGTAGCCAAGGAAAATAGAATGCTGTGATGTAGGATACCTGCACAGCACAGGGAAAGATCACAGAAGACCATGTAAGAAAAGTTTCAGTGCAAGAAAGGGTAGAGAGGTCACAGTACAAGGAGGTCAGTCCAACTTACATGAAAGCTGATAAATGGTAATTCGGTATAATAGTTCTATACCACATGTTAGATAAACTGAGACACGAAGAGAAGTGAGAAGTAAGAAGTAAGGTCAAAGGTGCATGACACCTTGGGGCATGCCTGAGACTATCTTTCATTGTCTTTTGATATGAAAGGACAAGGGATTATGACAGCCTTTAGGAAGGAGAGAGTTAGAGAGCTGCGAATAGAAAGTCTTACTGAATTAAGACTTGCATGACAGAAACCAAGAGAACAGACTGAGGAAAGCAGGTAAAGTAGTAAATTCTTCATTAGCAGGTCCAGAATGAGGTGATCATGTGACTCAAAAAATGTTTTTAGTTTGATAATGTCACATTGGAAGCCTGTAGGACTAAAACCTCGATCTCTTTAATGGTATGAGAATGTCTCAACCACAAAATCATTTATCTTCTGCTATGTTCCACGGTTTTATCACCACAAACTACCATGAATAATTCAGGAAGCACTTTGACATTGGTCTCATTAATAAGACATATAATCAAGGAAATGTTTAAATAATGATGTAGAAAAGGCAGAAGAACTCAATAAATACCTAATTTCATAAGAAGCCAAAGAAGCACTTCCCAACCCATCCCTAGTAAAGAAGAAGGATGTTTAACTGAATGCCTCTGAGGTGTGGACATTAAAGAACAAATGGGTTAGGTTAATCTTTAATAAATCTCACATTACTAAGGGAATTCCGGAAGACAAAACAGTGTTAATGTCATATCAATGTTCAAAAAAGATAGTGCATTGGTTGATAGGTCTTTCAGCATGGAGTCAGCCTGGGCCTAATAACAGAAAAACTAGTAAAAGAATGATTCTATAGCAAGATCGAGGAAAACAATTTCAGGATGTTGAATCAGTCTGGTCATACCAATCTCATTCTTTCGTACTACACATTTGTTTCATAAAAGATGTGTGGCAGAGGTTTGAAAGGTATTTGCCTTAGTATCAAATGACAATCTGATTAAACAAGTAGTTCTGAGAGCTAACAAAACCTGGCTTTCTAGGGAATTGTGTCTCTCTTGGTTAATTGACTGTTCAACAGTATAACACTTAGATTTTCTGTTTACTCTGCATATATCAACACAAGACTATTATTTCTTGCTGCAGGGTATTTCAAAATGACAAATATGCTGTCATCTTTAACTACAGAAACTACCCAATGGATTCAGAAATTATTGAGAGTGATATTTGAACTGTAGTAATATTTTCCTACAACTATCTATTTTATGAAACATATTTATCTTTAGGATATTTATTTCTCTGCGAATGTGCTTGAAAATGACAAACAACCTCAAAAAATATTGAGTGGGATGAAGGAAAAAGTAGGCACCTTGCTTCCATGGGAAAAAGAGTGCCATAAGCACTGTGAAATTCTAATCAAAAACAACCAAAAACTACCTGACAGTTTTTAGAAAGCAGTGATCAGTAAGAAATCCTAAACCAATAACAGTATTTCAAAAGTAACCTCTTAAGTGCTAGTACTGGAAAATAGCCAAATATTTCATGTTGAAAAAATAATAACAAGCATAGGGTAGTCATGGGAGACATCTATAAGGTGAACCATTAAAAATATGCTTTAAAAAAAAAATCAAATTCAAGCACCAATAGCTAGGAACAAGAAAGCAATCAGTAACATGGAATTGAGAGATGTATCCTGAGAAGCAAATAATTTCAGGAAGGGTTTAGAGATCACAGAGAATAACTAAATTAGTATGAAGTAACTGTGTGATGGTGTGAGGAAAGAGGCTTATTCTATCAGGGCATCATACAAGAAGAAAAGTGTTTTATACCTACACAAGGAAGGACCAACAAGCTTTTAAACCAGACTCAACTAACAGACTACAGCACATGGCTACAAGTAAGTGTGTTTATAGTGGTGTCCCTAAGTGCTTGTCTTAGGAAGGAAGGAAGAAGCTTCAGAAGTCATAAAAGGCCCTTGAAATCCAGTATTTTTAACTTTCTGATAGCTACATTGTGCCAGAGTCTATTCTTTGACTTGGAGACAACCCAGCATGCTCTAGCCATGGCCATACTATTTGTCTGTCTTTAACGCCAAGGCAGGATAGCCACATCCAGCCTCCCTCTTGGGCAAGGTCTCTGACTCAGAAGTTTGCTCAGCTCTGAACATCAAAGCATCAGAAATTACTCCAACCCTTTAACTGAGGGCATTCACGGCCATGACTTTGCGTTGTGTTTTTCACTCAGTGACTCAAAAGTCATCATTGTGAGCTATGTGCAGAGCTCTGTGTACAGTGAGTCCTGTGCTGTGATTTACCCTCCTGGAAACACTGTATCTCCAGACTGCAAACAATCTTTCACTTGACAACCCAGCCAGCCACCATGGAACGGTGTTCTCCTAAACAACTGAGCCTTTGATGATGTATTTTCTGGTGCGTCCTGCAGTCCAGAGCTGTAATACTGACTGGACAAATCACTGAATCACCTGCAGTATCCCCATCACTCCCATCTTTCTCCATGCCCATGCAGGTGGCTTTCTACAATGAAAGCCAGAGTGTGGTGAGCCTTTTCATCCCAAACTCTCACATGACAAAAAATGTGGATGTTTTAGCTGAGAGAATCAAAGTTTACCTCAAAGTATCCTAATTTCTGAGTGCTTTGGGGTGAAACGCGGCATTTTTTCCATTTTTGCTACCTTAAAAAAAAAAAAAATGTCACATGTTGATCTTTCTTAGATAGACAGAGAATATTATCATGGCAGAAACCTCTGAGTATTTCTGTATCATGCAAGAAGTATTTTCTGGAGCCTGGATTTCATTCATTCAGTCTTTCACAGATCTTATTTGCAATCCTCAAGTAAATAATAAATTCCATCCACCTTTTTGTTCTTGCATCTTCATAGCTAATGGAATCCTGAGACATCATATAATCAATATTCACTTATTTAATGTATTCATAGAAGTAGAGTGTCATAAAAATGGAAGACTTTTGCTTTTATCCATTTAATATAATTTACTATCTGTGTATAATGTATGTTATTAAAGCACTATAATCTTAAATCTGATTTTTCAGCAGACCAATGAAAGGCATATCTACATTTCAGAACTATGTCTCTGGCAATTTCAATTTTTCAGCAGTTTTCATTGCAATGTGAGTGCTGTTCAGATGAAGATTGAATAAAAAGGTTTTTTCACCTTCTCATGCACTTATTTCCGTCTAGAAAACAATTTAACAAGTTTTTCTTTAAGAATGATAACTTGTATTTGAGAATAAGTGTATCAGATTTTAGCTGAAAAAGTAAAACTTTGGAAAACTGAAAAACAACTGAATATCATCCTTTACCCAGATAGAAAAATAATTTTAGCATAGTGTTTTAGCAAATGCTAGCATATGTCACCTTTCATTTATCCTATGAACATATCATCAATCACAGTATCAGCAAATTTTATGGACCACCAATCTTTTAGAATAAAATGTATTGATGGCATTCACTATTAGGCACCTATGAATGGGTTTATGGGAAAAATTGCTCAAATATCTGTTATAATTGACAGTAATATGTAAAATTTTCTGTTTTCTGATGTCCCACAACTTCCATGAAACCAAAGAGAAAAAATCCTTCAGGTAATTTTAGATCTCACAGTTTGCCATTCTATTTGTGCATGGTACTATTATTGTGACTTTCCCAAACCCTGGTAATCACTAAGAACACCAGAATACTAATTCACTAACGTTTCCTAGATTAATGGGTTTTATTGAAAGCAAAACACTGCTGCATAAAATACATCATGTTTCCTTGAAGTATTGAAATTATGACATGAGAAATTCTTACTATCCTATTTTTGTGATAGACAAGGTTTCATGATTGTCTTACCTGTTTCATTAACAGAAGTTGAGAAATTCACTAGTAACTTTAGTTTCTTAGCTCATTACAGAGGCTTTTGGATAAAACTTAGCACAGGTATATTAACTGGAATGGAATGGCACATCCATTGTTATTAGTTAAATAATACCTTAAATTACTTAAATGCCAACACACCAAAATATCATGCTACATCTATGCATAACTCCAGTTTGTTGCACATGTCAAGATACCTTTTTTTAGTCATTTGATTCCCAAGCTAAGTATCTCCTGTTTCTTTGTTCAATTCTTTTTGACTTCTAGCATCAACAGTGATTAAGAAGTATTATTGCTTACACTTTGTAAGTGTACTACACAATCATAGTAATGTTTTATATGACATTTTGAGCAACATTTCAGAAGTTAATAGGAGTATCCTGACTGAAGAAATGGGATTTTAGTTCAGTTCTTAACCAATAAAAAATTCTTGCTACTATCATTCTGAAATTTCTGACATCTTTCTTCACTGTTTTTTTTAGTAGAAACAAGTCCCAGATCAGTACAAAATGCCAGGAATGTTCTAGTCCTCTATAATTTTTCCAGTCACTTATGTAAGACAAAAATATACCACTGAAAACAGTTTTTCTAGCCAACCAAGTTGCATACTTGAACTGCATTTCAATTGTATTTCAGGTTACAGATATAATAATTATTTTCTTAATATCCAGTTTATGGTAAATCGGGTGCCTTATAGAATAAGGGCAGAAGTGCACAGCCAGAGGAAATAAAGGGTTAGCATAATCACAGACTAGACAGTGTTCATAATGAAAAATAAAAGACAACCTGTTAGTGGAGAAACTACAAGATCCTTCACTAAATTTCATATTCTAATGTCACAGGACTTTTCCTTTTTGACACCTTTGAAGTCAAATAATGTTTATGAAAGAAACATAAAGTACTTGCAAGATGTGTGACGGCACATCCTTACAACTTTAATTTTTAATTTTTTTTTTACCAAATAATGTTTTAATAGCTTGTTCTATTTGGGAATTTTCAAGGTTGGGCAACTGTGTACAGAAGACTTCTGGGTAACCTGGATCCATGGTTCCACTTATAATGAGTTCTGCTCATGTACCCAGAGGATTTGCCCTCATGCTTTAGGTGGGTTGGCATATAGATGAGAAGACACTTCTTAAAGACCTTTGGATACTGAACAAAAAGTTCTGCTTTTGAAACTGTAAACAAGCTGTGGTACTGACAGAGGTTTATTTACTGGTGAGGAGATAAAAAAAAAAAAAAAAAAAAAAGCAAGCATTTAAAGCGAAGATTTAAAACTTTAAGAAGACCGGGCCAGATTCAAAAGGAGATAACTTCTGTTCTTGGGTAACTTAGCTGCACTGGGACAACTGAGGATTTCCAAGGTGCAGTTGGAAAAAAGTCAAAACCGAACTGGGATGCATAGAACTGGATTGTCACTCTTAAATATTAGCCACAGTGCCCTGGTGGTGGCAAACACTGATTCCCACTGACCTCTCCCAAGAGTAAGGTCAGTATAATTTTTTTATTGTGTACAAACATCAGCAGATCAGAAACAAAAGGTCTAGTTCCACTGAAATCTGGCACATAAGCCTGTTCCTTCATGTGCGTAAGCCTTCTCTATCTAAACTGGGTATCTCTATCTATCTGGGTATCTCTTGTAGTTTTCTTTGCAAAAATAAAATGATAAATTCAAATAATTAATTGAACAAATGCTGAAATTGAAAGATAATCTGTCTTATGTATGTTTTCTTAGTTCTCTAAGAAAGGCCAGGATATTAACATTTCCTGCAGACACCATATTTTTATTTTTACTTTCTTTGAGTACTCTGTTTGCTTTCCTTTATCTTTCAGTTAGTTTTGAAGGGGTTTGATGCAAATAGGCTGCCTCAGGAGACAGTCTTCCAGAGTGTGTTTTTTTTCGTTCATTTCTAAAAAATGTTTTTCCTCATACATTCATGTATGGGAATAATTAACTTTATGTACTGCTGTTGACCTGCAAGTGCCTGCAAGCCCTAGTTAAAACAAAAAAAAAGGACCCATATTATACCAGGTACTGTACAAATACGAACTAAAAGGATGACACTTGCCTGGCAGATTTCACACATTAAGGAACAAGATTCACATATACTGCTTTTCTTCCTGGCAGATTTCATGCATTAAGTAACAAGAAGATTCATATATACTGTTTTTCCTCCGTGTAAGATGGAGCATCTCATAGGAAGGTAAAAGATGTCTCTATTTGGAAAGGAACAAAACCTAAGTAGGTATTCAATGAACCAGAGCATCTTTGTGCACCAAGTCAGTAGTGAAACAGTGGTCAGAGGGCAGTCAGATTGGCTGGATGGAGCTATGTGGGACTTTCCATTTCTTTTTACTCATAAGATGGATCCAATCTGAGGGCTTTTTCTTTTAAGGCAGTATTCCCCTTGCCTCCAGATTCTTTTCATACACATCTCAGTGACCTGGATCCTTCCTTATGCTGTACAGAACAATCTAGAGCTGGGCTGAGCAGTGGCTCTGACCCAGCAGGGAGGCTTAGACACTTCTGGGATCCCCCTTGGATCAGCCCCACACCCTCCTGCAGCACTGGACTCCCAGGGGCCCACGACCAGTCTCCTAGATCCCAGTATAAACCATGCACACAAACAGGATTGCTGAGTTGGTTTTCCTAGGGTAGAACCAGGGAAAGGGGAAGGACAGACATCAGAGGTCCAGCCAGCACCGGGCAGAGGGGGCCCATCGGTCAGGGAGGGCTCACTCCCTCCTGAGTCCCTTGAGTAAGAACCCTCAGGTAAAGGGTCCTCAGGCCGGAGACCGGCCAGCCCCACACTGTCCTGCCCATGGCTCCACTTCCTCGGACTTCTCAAGGACATGGGCAACAATTGAGGATTTTTTCTGCCAGACCAACACCAAGCTGTCTCCTCTCCATGGATTCTTGATTCTGCATGCCTGGTTTTGTCTGTCAGGGTGGCATGAAGGGTCTTTAAGCAACTTTGAGAATGGCCACGCCAGTATTTTGTCTGCTTAAATAAAATCTTCCTCTGGCACATTATTTCCGTCTGGTGAAGCTGCATACTGCACAACTTTGATGGATGCTTTGCTGTGTGAAAGGAGGAATAAATCCCTGACCCCATGAAGTGTAAAGCCCTGACCTAACGCATGATAAATGAGCCGTGGGTTGGAGAGATCTATCAGGGCTGGATATCTGCCCCTCGAGTACCTTTGCAGTCACTTCATCCTTTTTTTCAGAGGAGTCTGACTGGGAAACTGGTGTGCTTGCAGATTCATCATCATACCTCTGCTCCCAAGTTCATGTCCTTCCTTTCCCAGAGTGCTCTAACCCTCTGCAGTGCAATTTGGGGGAAAGAGACCTTCTGTACCATGTGCTACAGTATGTCAGGAGTTTCTGTAGCTTGATCGACTCAGGGGAGTGTTATACTTGCCCTTGCTTTTATTTTCTTCCTGTAAAAATGCTTATTTTACTTTCTTTATCCCTCTATTTGTATTCCCAACCAATTCTTCTTCTAGAAGGAAATCTGTTTGTAATAGGAGCTGTCAGATGTCATTAGGTATTATCATGAAACTATGTTGCTATGTTTTAAGAACATGCATATTTCAGGGCACACTGATCCATAATGTTTGCATATTTAATACATATTTGCATTTATGAATCCTCATGCCTTTTGGAGTATTGCCAGTCATGGAACTGCCAGACTGCAGAGAGAAAGAAGGCAGCCAGAAGGGAAAGGATTCAGTGCCTGATCACCTGTCTCATTTGGTACAAAAAAGCTCATTGTTAGCTGGTGTTTCTAAAACTGTAATGTGGACAGAAGCACAACCAGAACTCATCTGCCATTGTTTTTAAAATAGTTATTGTTCACTACCCATCAAACAATATTTAGTTGAACTTAACTACAGAAGAATAGCAATAAGCACTATGACTGGTTGCAATAATTTTAACACCTGTCATTTCTTGGTAAAGCAGAATTACCTGTATTTTACATTAAAAAAAAAAAATTCCTTTATTTTTAATTAAAAAAAAAAAAAAAAAAAAGGTGTCTTACAGCACATTCAGAAATCAGCAGTGTAAAATATGGAATGGGTCTTTACTGGTTATTAAAAGGTGTGAAAACCAGTTAACAATTCTATTACTAAGAATTAAGTCAACTATATATGATGCTGTAAAACATTCCTTTGTGTACATTCATTTATTTTTTCTATTACTTCTCTAATTTAGTAGAGCTTATAAAATTAGTTGTTATTTTGGTTTTGACAACAAAAAATTAAATTTTCACAGTGTTAGACACATTTCTTTATTTAACATAGATGTCTGTATATACACATGTACTCACACATGAAAAAAAGGTACCTATGCAAAGAAAGAGAGCCTTGTAGTTAAGGCTCAGGACTTAAGAGGCAGGAGATCTTTCCTGCTCTGTGTATTTTCTCTTTGACTTTAGAGATAAAAGTTAATGTGATTCAGTTTCTTTCCTTATCTATAAAATAGTGATTTAAATATGCACCTGTCTTGCAGAAACACTGTTTATGGTAAGTTGTTTCCTTTGGCAGTAAACTGCCTGACACATACTGATTGATAGTTATTTTGTGTATTACCCCTTAGAGAACACTATTGGTACGAAATCTGGTCAGGGTGTTCTTTCACAACAGGGATTAACTGACCTCCATTTGCACTATGTGTGATGCCCTTGAAAGGGGCAATTTCACTTCTGCACTGGGGTTTACATGCCTGGTTGCATGAGCAGCCAGGGCTGGAAAGATACTTTATTTAAAGGTAACCTGGCCAAACGCAAAAGCAAAAAAAATTGTTTTGGCTATATCACTTACCCTGTTTTGCTTTAATGCTTGCAGAAGGGAGTAGACAGAAACTTGTGGACTGGGACTAAAGGGAGGACAAAAGCGCTCAATATTTTTTTCAATAGTATATGGATTTAGTCCGTCTTAAGCTGACCATGAAACTTCACCCTAGTGCAAGCATGTTATGGAAATTTATATACTGCAAATATCCATTGAAGGCTCTCTGAGCACTTTTCTTGGGCTTGCAATTACATTGCTGTTTTCTGCTGTCTCCTTTCCCTCTGTGCTGCTGCAGAAAACACACTTGCAGGCACTACTGGTGCAGACAACTTCACAGAACAGCTATCTACAGATTCACAAGCATAAAATCCATGTTGCACTTCAGGCTGGCTGTGGGAGAGTGGGAAAGAAGACTGTTCTGCATTTCATGTCCACTTTAAACAGATGGTGGCAATTTAAATACAACAGTAAATCATTATTTACTTCTGGATTAAGAAAGCATGGGATGGATTTTTTTAAGAAATAGGATACTGTGTTAGCATGTCTGGGCTGTAGCAAGCCTGTTTATTTAGTGTTTATACTGTAGTCTTACAGAAAAGCTAACCAGGCTGGGGCCCTCTAGGATAGTTCTTAAGTGTCCCCGAAGGATTTACAGGCTCAGGAGCATGCAGCAAAACAGAGAGGCAACAGTCAAGGGCTGGTGAAAGCTACAAGGAGAGTTAGTTATGCACAACTCCTAGCCAGTTAGAAACAGTGACAAACAGGAATGCACACATACAGTGTTTGCTTACAAATGAACTGCACAGGGATTCAGTCTTGGTCACATTTGGAGAATTTCACCGGATGTCTAAGCACCAGGTGGCCAGTGTGGAGGGTTTGATGAAGTTTAATGTGACAACATGCCTGGGAGCACTGTCAGTGGCCTGGGGTGGTTGACCTTGACTTACACAAATCCCCCGTGTTGTGAAATTGCTCTTACGGTGTGGGTGGAAGCGAGTAGAAAGCTGCTAATGTGTGGTCTGGGTTTGTCTTTTTTATTAAGATCTTGAAGATTATATGTTCCATTTAGTTTCTCTTATGTTTTCATTAAATATTATGTAATACTGCAATGAGAATGTATAATAAGCTTCAACCAAGTGCTCTGTTTTTTGTATCATAATCCATAGTTTCACCTTGCCTGAAATGTCCTTGCAGAGCCATGTAAGTTGCTGCTCCCTGAACAGGGTCAAAAACAGGGTGAAAAAAAAATGATGTTCCAGTGGTGATTCATAGCCCAGGCTCTGGAAGAATTCCCATACCAGTCTTTGTGGTATTGCTTTTTTCAAAAGCTGAACCACAACAATTTTAAGAAATTGTTCCACTCTGAGGAGAGGGTTGCTATGGAAATGAACAGGGCTAACATCTCTGAGAACCCTACTAAAAGCACCATGCAAGGAGGGGAATTTAAGAAAGTAGAGCGTGTAGGGGATTAACATCTTTCTCTAAATCTGTTCACTATTCCTGTGGGCTTCAGAATTTGGCCCCCGAGAGAGAGAATGGGGACTTTTTTTCAGTCCATTCTGCAGAAATTTAGTGCAAATTGAATTAAGCAAGATGGGAGCAAATGATTTTGAAAGTGATCGCTGGGAGTAAGCTTGTATGGACATAAACATCTTTATTGAATTATTTTTTATTAATAATGTCTGGCAGAAGATTATAATGGAACTGAAAAGGTTATTGAAGCATAACACTTCACATGTTTTTTGGGGATCGTTACAATTTGCTCAAAACCTGAAGCAACTATGGTGTTCAGAGCATTTGGATGGAAAAATATTGCTATGGCAACAAATTACTTTTATATTCACATAAAGCAAAAATAGATCTCTCTCCCCCTTTGTGGGAAGCACATATTTTAAAGTGCATGAAAGATTAAAGGTGATAGGCAGAAACAGCTGCATGAATACATTTTCATTTTTCTTCTTTTGGTTTATATGTATTTCTGTATAAATCTGAAATGCAGAAATCATTTGCAGCTAGAAGTATTTTGCAGCAAGAAAGCAAAATCAGCTAAGGAAAGGGGAAAAGGTATCATATAGTCAGAACTTCTCATTGCAGTGTAGCAGTATCAGACTTTAATCAGTTAAAACAAAATATTCCCAGTGTCACTGAAAAGGAGGGAGACAGTCTTCTCCCTCCTGCATGTACCCAGAAAACTGAAATCAGTTTGTGTCTATAATTTAAGCAAGAGACAATGACTTTTATTTTTGAAAAGTCAGACACCTTGTCAAAGTCAAGGAACAGATCTAGTGCCAAGATTATTGATTGCTTCATTTTAGCTGTGTGATGGTGTTGAGTATTTTTGGTTTAGAAGCCATGCAGCTTTTACTTTTGTGTGGTGAAGGGCTTTTGGTACCTCTACATGCCGTGGTGTGCACCATCTGCAAAGGAAGTATAATATGTCTGTATTGATATGTCAGGTCTATCCTGAGGTTCCCTCTTAATTATTGTGAACCACGTGAGCTGTCTTACACCATCTGTATCTCCCATAATAATGCACAGTAGAGCAGCCCACATTTTTAGCTTCTTACTGGAAAATAGAGACCTCCTCTGAAGTGGTGTGTGAATTTTTTGGATTTTTTTCCAGCTGTTTTCTTCATATGGACAGCAGAGACAGGTACGAGAGAACTGGGGGTCAGAAGTGAGAAATATGAAGGAGTTTTGTGGTTCAGGCCCTTACTGACCTTCCATTCTCAAACCTTTAGCCTAATCAGAACAAGTTGAAGGTTGAAATAGTAAAGAGGTGAATCAGGGCAAGTTGGAAGCATGGTAGTTTCAAACTGGATTGCTTTAGGGAAAATACAGAGGTTTATGATATAAATAGACCTTCACACCTGTATTTGAGGGCCACTTTAAAATTGACCCAAAGTACCATACAATTCAAAAGGCATCAAATCTCTTTTATAAATGTCCAGTGCACAGGAGGGTCTGTAAACAATCTGAAGGGACCACTACACTGAAGATCATATTGTCCCTGCTATGAAAGTTTCAGAGAGGACATTTTACGGAAGGCTTTAGATGTCATTAAAGAATGTAGAAAAGGAAATGAAAGAATCAGTTGGTTATTCTGCATCTCTACAACTCCTTATAGGCAGTTTCTGTAGTGCTTAATAGGATGGTTCTACAGAATTCGGGGCAAGTTGGCTCATATGCAGATCACTCGGGGCAAGCTCTTTGTCTCATATACCAACTTCTTAAATGATACTTTTGAGGCCCAAAGATGTAATTGTTATTTTGTGGCTCTTTTCCTTTTCAGTTTGAATTGCCTGAAATAACGTGCTACCTCTGTTGAACCTCTGTGCAGTTTTGTTTGCGCAGCGTGAAACAAGGTGGATGGCATAGCTTGAGATACATCAGAAGGGTTTGAGGTCCTGAAGCTGGGATGGTTGTAAGCTATTCCTTGTGCAGTTATACCCCTACTTCCTACTGCAGACCAGTCCCTGGAGTTCAGTCTCCCCTAAGCTGTCCCTGTCTGTCTTTCAGAGAGCCAGAGTAGACCCAAACATGCTCTAAGAGCCAAGCAACACAAGTGAGCAGAGATCTGGTCCTTTAGCTTAGTCTCTGGTTCACTTCAGAGCTGTGTTGGCACAATCCTCAGCATGTTTGTGCTCATACAAAAATCCTGGCTATTGATGGGGGAGAGTAGGCTGGGAGCAGGGACTGGCTCAGTGGAAGTATGGATGCAGCCATCCAGTATGGAGGGTAAGAGTTTTTTACCTTGCTGTTCTGTCTCCATTGGCTATGGTCCCAGTGCCAGCATGGTCTCAAGTACATCTAATTTATTGCTGTTGGCTGCAATACTAATACTACTAGACAAGCCATCACAGTACTGTAGTCAGAATAGCTCAAAAAGAGAGTTGTATCCAACTTTACAAGAAAATTTCTGTGGCTCATTTATCCTGGGTTTGGAAAGAAAATTAAGTTGAATGAGTTCTACAATGAAACCAAGTCTGGACAAAATTCCAGTAGTTATGTTTTCTGGCAACGTTGTCAGAAAATATATGTTGGACTCTATCCACAGCTGCAGTGCTTTGAGTACACAACTATTTTAAAGTTGGGTATATCAAAACAATCCAAAATTATGCCTTTGAGTACCGTGTTGACATACCCTCAATTACACTGATGCAAGCTTCTTTGCATCAAAGGAACACAAGTCGGCTAGAGATATTTTTATACATACAACCCAGAAAGAGATGGGAGAGACATGTCATGTTATCCTTCCTTAATATGGTCCTCAGAACTGTAGGACTCTTGGCTTCTGTATGTTACCTCTATCTTAGTGTATGTGTCTGTCTGTGCATGTGTGTGTGTGTGCAGCTTAATTTTTGCCCTCTGTGCCCTGGCTTTGCTTGAGTTCATAGATGTCAAATGCAAATTTTGTTATATTACCTATTTAGAATAAACTGTAAAGATCTTGCATATCTTGCTATGTCCCGTGGCCTTTGTCTGAGAAAGAAGGGAATTGCATACATTTCTTTTCTATTTCAGTCTCTTTTTTTCTCTCTAAGAAGAAAGATTGAGGAAAGCATGCAGCAGAACAGAGAGTGTACACATATAACTCAAAACGTGTCTTAAGTAAGCTTTGTAAGGAGAAGTGGGTCACAATTAGTCAAAAATCTACCCTAATCTAATCTTAATTGTTTAGTCACTTGTTACTGTTCTATTACTCTCATACCATCCTTACTGTTTTTTGTTTTGGTTTGGTTTTTTGTTTTTGTTTTTTTTTCTTTACTTAGGAATGAAGAGTTTGATGTGCCTGTTTTACTTCTGTCCACATGCACTCCAAATGAAGATGAGACTAGAGTATTTTAGTAAAGTGGATCATGGCAACACAGTAGTATTCTTGCTGCTATGTTCTCTGTCAAGGAGAAGTCAAACAGGAGGTATTCACAGATAGTGATTTTTCCTATTATGTGGAAATCCGGTGACTGATTATTGCAGACCTCACCATATATTACCTGTAACATAACACTAATAGTACATCTGTATATTTTAAGTAGTCTTCTGCATTAGACATAAATCAGTATGGTGGAAAACAAGGAATTCTGGAAAAAGACTGTGACTTGCATAGTCTTTTATTCCTCTGCTGTTGGTGTAATCTAACAGAACTGCTGCACAAGTGGTTTTTCTCAAGTTTTGCTTAAGCAAGTTCTTACAGAACAATGAACAAAGGGATTTGGGGATTTATACACTCTGTTATAAATACAGTGGCATTTCCATGACCCTGTTTAGAAGAGTAAAGCTTCTATTTGTCTCCTGTTGATTCTGTCAACATTCACATAGGAAGTTCAGTAGAAATTCCTCAGGTATTCAAGCATCAGTCCACAAAGCCATTTCTGCCTTTTAAAGAAAATACTGTGTTTCAAGGAACTGAGACTTTTGGGAATATGCCTCTGAAGTGGAGACTTGATGCAGGAATGCAGATTTAAAGAACTGAAGGGCTGAGCACAGCACTGAAAAACAAGCAACATAGTAAGACAATATATATATTTATATACATCTTCTGAGTTTAGTTACCTTGGTAAAAATCTGCAGCAACTTCAAAACATCTACAGAATTTCCTGGAATAGCTCAGATCAAAATGTATGCCTGCCTGAACATGAAATGAGCTGCACTAAAGAGAGAAGAGTTGGGAAGGAAAAATAAATGGCATGATGAATATTTTTCTTCCCTATTTTCACAAATAATAATCCTTTGGGTTAATTCAGACACACTTCCACAAAGTCTATTATTAGAATCAAATTACTGAGTTCATTTCCTGTTTTCTAAAGGATATGCGGCTCATGCAACTGTGCTGCCTTGTCTTCTGGTCATTCCTTTCCCCAGTAATTTCTTTAAATGCTGGCTGATTTTAACCAAAAGGGCAGACAGGTACCAGGTTCACAGGCACTGTATTCCAACATGCATGTGAAACTCTGTGTTTAGAGGAAAGAAACTCTAGCCCACCACGGAAGAGACAGTTATAACTGAGTCTTTTACCATTTGGCACTTTCATGTGATTTCTGCAGAAAACAGCAGAGAACAGCAGAGGAGAGGGCCACAGTGGAGTAAGCTGCATCTCCCTTCTGCTAAACTGAAGTAGTTTTGCAGTATATCACAGCCTGAAAATTGCTGAAATCTGACCTGCAACGCCACAAGGAATTTTTCTTTGCCCAGGATTGGCAAAATATAGCACGTTCCACCCATGATTCTTCCCCACTTTGGCAAGTAACAGTTCCCCCATAAGGGTTTTTGTTATTCACAAGCATTGACAAAGATAATCTGCAGCAAGAAGGATTATTTCTTAAATTAGAAATTGGACTTGGTTTTGTGGGATAAATTCTCATCTTTGTCTATTAAGGACAGGGCTTATATTGATTCTGTATCCTTTTCTTTGCATACTACCTGTACAATTTGAAGTAGTAACTGAAAGTCTTAGACTTTCATTCATGCAATTGTGAAGACAGAAATGTTTTCTCTCTCTTTCAAAATACTTTTAAAAAATTTTTCCTATCTTCATTCTTTTGAAAAGGTGTAAATATACTGAATTTCTTTCTCCAATTGCCTTAACTTTTGGGAGCCAACATTAATTGAAATTTCACACCCTTCAGTGATTCTTTTTGTGTCTGTGCAAAGGGTACACACAATTTTAAAGCTTCCTGTGAAAAAGCCTATGATAGGATATCATCTGGAGATGAAAACATTCAAAGTCTAGATTTCAAATCCCATTGCAGCAGAATATTTGTCAGACCTTGCTTGTTGCCAGTGTTGAAATGCATGTAATTTCCTGCAAGGGAGAGTTTTGGAGTGTGAGGCTGCAGCAGTAATGAAGGAAATTTGTATGGTGGTTGAGCTGATAGTGGGAGTGAGAACTCTGCATTGTGAAGCCAACACAATACCAGCATTAGTATTCAGATGGAATTTTGGCTTCTGTGAAGAGGCTGTCATGCAGTCAGCTTGTCAAGATAAAACCTCACTGTGTTCAGGCTCCCTGTGAGTGGCTCTGCAGCATTTCAGAGGTGAAGTGCCAGTATTTTTTGGAACATTGGTACTGTTCACCCTTGACATGGGGTGCCCTCTTTTCTAACAGAAGAGTTTTTGGTTGTTAATCTCTGTCTGCACAGACTACTGACTGTAGTCAAAAAAAACCTGAGCCCTGTTTAACTGATTTTGATTGAATGGTATGAATTCAAATTTTTTTAATCCCATGTAAAATAGATGTAGCAGAACACTGTATAAAATCAGAGCTTAAAATCAATTTTACTTGGCCTGTTAACACTAGTAGCTGTTGTTGCATAGTTACAGCAGTACTTTTAGGGTGCTTAGGACGCTGGACTACAGACTGTGTCCCTGTTGTGCAAAGCAGTGGTAAGATAAGAACAAAAAAATCTTCCAATTGATCTCCATAGTCTTTTGCATGCAAACGTGAATGGCCGTGCTCCAGGGACTGGGTTTTTTCCTTGGCACAGTGCTGTGTCCAAGGAAGGAAAACTGTACTAGCTCAGCTAATTCAGTTATTCAATTTCCAGTACAATTGTATTACCCTTGTGTAACTGCATCAGAAGGAATATTTTATAACTCACATCAGCAGAGAGCAGTGTGCTTCTGTCTACCCCAAAGGTGGCCTGGGCTGTGATTCAAGAAACAGCACAGGATTTCTGGCAGACGGGGTAGTAAAGGAAATGGGGAGAAAATTCTGGATCAGCAAAAGTCTCAGACAGTGGCCTAAACTCTGCCTGGTATTTTGTGGCATCAGTATAGCTTCTGTACTCATTTCCTCCTTTTGATTCAGTGTCTTTGTACATCAGCCTGCTCAAGCAAACGGGCCCAAGGCAAGCTTCAAAGGGAGCAGGAGGTGGAAAAAAGATGGACTTATGTCTGCTTGAAAAGAATTCCTTCATAACAACATCTATGTTCTACAGTAGGAAAATGGGAAATTTCTCACAAACAAACAAAAACAAAAACCAAAAAAAAAAAAAAAAAAAAAAACNCAAAAAAAAAAAAAAAAAGCCTGGTTGTAATGATTTTAACCAAGTATCTGATCTGAGCTGGAGCTCAGGGAGTTCTCATTTCACCTCTGCTGTATGGAGGGATTCTACTAAGCTTAGGAAGGCAGTGAAAAACAACGTTCTCTCATGGACAGGTAAGCTTTTTGTGATATATGCTCTCAGGGCTTCCTGTACCATCATCTGCCTGGAATCCAGTGCATCTGCTTCCCATCTGGAGAAAGCACAGCTCACAAAAACTTTGCTGACTAATGTGGGTGGTAAAATGAAAACTACAATACAGCCAACTGTTAAAAATCATGTTTTCCTCTTGTATTAGTGCTCTTTGAAAGTACCTTCAAGCTAGTGTGGAAAGAGGAACAAATGGACACAG
Source organism: Formicarius rufipectus (assembly GCA_013399695.1). Taxonomy (NCBI): domain Eukaryota; kingdom Metazoa; phylum Chordata; class Aves; order Passeriformes; family Formicariidae; genus Formicarius; species Formicarius rufipectus. The sequence continues at coordinate 28,011 of VXAU01003080.1, forward strand.
TTCTACTCTTCTGAAAAGGTTCGATAAAAGTTTTTTTACAGGAGTTTCAGTAAACATTGAAACCACAGTGATAGATGGTCTTGTCATTGATTAAAAATAGACTAATACATAGGGGAAAAAATGGCTGCAGTAATAAGCTGTCCATATTAGGCTGCAGATGCTCATTGTGTGTTGCCCTGTGAGCTGAAATGGTAAATGTATTCATAGGTTAAATAGCCAACAGGCAAATATGCTAATAACATTTATAGCCATCAGTGTAACCTGTCAGATAAGCAATTGAATGACAAGGCAAACTAAACATTCCCATTCCAATTTTAACCTATATTTTAAATAGCTAACCAGTGTGGAGAATTGCCTCTTCTTTAGTTTATATTTGTACATCAGCCAAGTCCTCTGAAAGAAGAAAGGGACTGGTGGGATTTTTGGTTGCTGAGACTGAGTGAACGTGTGTGTGGTTTTTCTGTAACCTGTCAGGACAGCAAGATTTGTCTGGTTGGTTTACTTTGCAATGATTTGAATCTGACCATAGGTAGGCAACCTGTTTTAGTCCTCTTCAGAATCACACAAGGGCTTGTGATGAGAAGTGTCAAACTGCAGGAGCACAGGGCAAGAGATGGTAGTGGGGGAAAAAGAATTTATCTGAAAAATGGTTTGAATTCTTTCTGTATAAATACTCTAAAGTCAACAGCTGGGCAATAGCTTTCTCCTTATTGACATGACAAGCCAATTGCCTGGCCAACATTGATTCATTTAGAGGACAATTATTATCCCATTGGCATCAAGGAGATCTGACTAGAGCCCCAAATACTTCTGTGTAAGATTGGTGTCACAGCAGATTTAATAAAGCTGGCATTTATATTTCCAGGGAGAATAGAACAGCAAGACACAGAGGATGGTATACAGTCAAAAGACACATAGAACAGCTAGAAACAAGAATAAAAAGTATGTCATAGAATAGAAGTAGCCTATTTTTGTAGAAAGGTAGCAAATATTTTTGCAACAGAAAAAAAAAGCATTTAGTGTGAAAAAACAGTTTATTAGTCACAATATTTTTTTAAAATAAAGTTTTTTATTTTGAAAACATATGTAATATATACATACTAATATATGTGTCAGTAAGCCTATTCTGTGATATTTAACGTGTGGCTGCCTTTTGTAGTTGTTTGTGGGTCTTTTCAAACTGGGGAGAAGGGAGAGGGAGCAATCCCAAATTTATTCTAAATAGGGTGATTTGTAGAGATTATCACTTCCAGAAATCCAGGTGACCAGAGACATTCCTCCTTTTCCTGTTGTGGGGCTCTTATGGTGTCACCTACAGATTTCCCCTCAGATTTCAGGCATGTGCTGCAATGAGAACTAGACCTCTGGGCAGGAGGCACCTCTGGTTTCTGCCAGTGCAGCACTTGCTCTTTTTCTGGAATTAAAGTAGGGTTTGTAGAAATGTTTATGAGCCATTACTGGTATAATGTGATCTAAATTAATCTTATTTTATCTGTACCAGTTAATGATACTTGAAAATCTGGTAGTCAGTAGAGAATAACCACACTTCTAAGAATTCTCAATTTTCCAAATGCATAACTTAGAGTTTGTAATTAAAAGAAAGGCACCTTTTTTCTATTAAAAAATAAAAAATAAAAAAAAAAATTGAGCCTCCTAAGATATGGATTATACTGAAAGATGGAACATCTTATAATTAACGTCTATTTACATGCATACTAGTGCTTCATCCATCCATCCATCTCAGAATCTTTACTGCTAAGAGATAATTGAGGTTTTTCTATAATGCAGGTAAAAAGGAGGGTGAAAAAAGTGCCTTTGTTCCATCTTTTTCACTTATGGTCCTGTGAATTGACCAGTCTCTGTCATGAGTTGTTTCTGCAGCTGCTTTATTCAGTGTTGTCTGCAGCCTCACATGCAACCTTGACCCTGCCAAGGTCATTCTTGCCGTGAAAGATCACTTGTGCAGTGAGACACAAAAAGGCATAGGCATGTTGCCTTTGTCCAAGGCACAACAGTGGGACTAAACAGCTTACAGGTGACTTTTCTGCAGCAAGGCCAAGCTTCATTCTCCTCAGAGTCTTTCCAAGAGGAATGAGAACCCTTAAGATGACTTACAGACCTGAAAGATCTATATTCTATTATTACAAAATATCTTTTTCATGTCTTACTGTAGCTCACTGAGAATTTTGTCTCCTGAGTGGACTCTGGAAGTTTATTTCATTTATCAAGCTCTTATAGGTCATGATTTCAAATGTAGCCATCTTTTATAAACATTTTCAATTGTCCTGGTTTCATCTAAGAGCTACTTTAGGAGACAATTCTTCTGAAGAACACAAATGACTGTTCTAATATAGGACATATATTTCATATTCTTGGCAGGTTTAATATCTGTCTAAGTAGCAAAGGCTTTCCCTTCCCTTAGAAACTTGGATTGATGACATCCTGCATGGAGCAATGCTTTGACATTGAATTTCTCTGTTGATTTTACCATACAAGAAGCTATAGGCCACTTTATTCACCAGCTGGTCACTATTCTATTGTCTTTTCTTATTGAAGGAAGATAAAAATGTGGAGAAAAAATTATGAGAGTTTTTCCTTTTTCCAATTTTTTCTTTAATTTCAGAAAATATTGTGACTGAATTTTTGACACGCTATATTCTATATCATTCCTTAGGCCAAGGACACTGAGTAGGACAGAATGCACAAGTAGAAGAATTACTGTTCTTTGACATCAGTTATAGTCCTACTGGGGACATTGAAATTTCCTTTGGCTTCAGAAGAATTTTCTTTATTTTGACTTTTAAAACTGTATTTATTCCAGAAAGCATTCCCTACAGCTGACTGCATTTTTCTCATCTCTTTTTATATCGTTTTATATAAAGTGACTGGGGAATTGGCAGCGAGTTTGCTGATGAGGAATAAATTGCTAATAACTCCTATTATTTTTTTTTCTCTTTCCTGTTGTGAAGTTTGTTTTGTTTATGGATTTTTATATCAAAACTGTTTTAGAAAATTCGTTTGACTTAAAACCTTAATGTTCAGGATGCTGTAGTACAAGGTGACTCATAACTTTTTGCCTTCATACAACAAATATATTTTTTAAAGACTGCAGCACATTTGTATGTTTATGAGGACTACTTTGTAATACTATTTTTTTGTCTTTTAGGATACATTGTGCCAACATCACTGAATTGGTTAGAAAGGAATGTAGACCACTTTTTTAGGTTTTATGCCAACAAAAAATTACTTCATATTCTGCTAATATGACTGAGAGATTTTGGCCCTTCTCTGCAGCAGGAACATATTGTCTTGTACTAATGGGAAAACTCAGCATGTAGATATTAAAGTGTCTTTATGCATTAGGGGACACACACACATACAAAGACAGTGCAATCTGGCAGAAGAGTGTTGTGCCATAATGTCCTGGTTCTGGCCAGGACAGGGTTAAATTTTGCAGTAGCCAGGATGGGCATGGCCAGGACCTGGAGGTTATTCTGCATCACCTCATGTCATTTTCTGGGGACAGGGTAAGGTGTCCCTTTCAGGTCAGATAGCCTGGCAGAGGGAGATGATAGGTGTCATCAGGGATGAGCACTCACACGTGAATCGTTTGCTTCTTGTACACTCTGTTATTAGTATTGTTGCTGTTACTGTTTGTTTTCTTATTTCATTGCTGTTTCCAGTAAATTGTTCTTACCTCATCCCATGATCTTTACTTTTTTGTGCCTCAAATTCACCTTTTCATCCCGCTGCAGTGGGAGAGGAAAGTGGGAGTAAGCGAGCAGTGCAGAGTCTGGAGGATGTCAGTGGGAACAGTAAATTGGGGAACACAGTGCATAAACCACGACAATCTTTATCCACTGCAGGTGGTGAATATCAGCCATACAACCCTTTTTCTCCTGCTTTTGGCTGAAGTTGTCTGGGAAGGCAGAGGCAAAAAGTTCTCCAGAGTCCGCAGGTGTCAGGTGAAACAGTGTTAGAAAAAAAAATTAAGAAGTTAGAAGTAAAATGTGAAATCAGATTTTGGGATTAGCTGCAGTAGAAAGTGAGGAGGCAAATAGGTCACATTGGGACCACAAGAACAATGCATCTGCCACTAAAATGAGTCCATTTATGGAATGAATGACTATGGCTCGCTGAACTCAACCAGACTGGACTGTATAAAGTGAAGAGTTAACAGATTATATAGAACTTCCCCATTTGAGTGTGATTTGTTGTGGAAAAATAATGAGAAGAAGTCATTGAGCATTCTTCAGGCAATAGCTCGAGAGTCTGACTGTTTTTGGACTGCCTAGAGGCTTTTAATAGCTGACATACTACATATAGGCCATGTCCTTTATGCATCTTTCAGAAATGCAAATAGTGGATTTATTTCTTCCTACTGTGATGCAGAAAACAGAGCTCTGACTTCCCACAGTTCCCTCCCCTCCATTTTATCCTGCACTTCATCCTCCTTGATATTTCATTTCATTTCCACCCCCCACCTCTTCTCCACAGCAGCAGCCAGGCCCAGGGCTCCTTTACTGCAGAGTAAATTTATAAATTTTGTATGAGTTCTAAATCTCTCACATATTGCAGATTTCATGGACTGGAATTCAGTTGATTTCCAGTCTGAAGGATACAGGGCCCTCACCAGAAGGGAAAGGATCCCCTTAGTCAATCCCAAACTTCAGCAGAAAAAAAATCCCATACAGTCCTTGAGCAAAACCTGGTCTTTACCTTAGGATAGCCTCAGTCACATGTCAAAGGACAGGATTCTGCTGGGATATTCACAGTCTCAAGTCTGTGTCTTCCATGACCTCGCATTTAATTTTGACCACTCTCACTACGTTATTTGATACTTCAGAAAGGAGATGAGATCACCCTACAAATCTGTCTTGTCCCAGCTGATATACAGCAATGCATAGAGAGCTGGATGCACAGCTTGTGCCAGTTAGTAATTGGCAGAGTTGCATCAATTTAAGATTTGGCCTATAGCGTCCTGGCTTATATCTTTTACTGTCTCCATATCCTGGATATAACTACCACTTATTGAGCAGCTCTAGAACACCTATAAACCTAAGGAGTATGGCAGTTGCAGTGGTGATTTCAATACAAATGCCTTCAGTGCCAGATTATGAATCCAGTCATGTTGGTATAAAGCCAGAGTAGTTTTGTTGATGTCATTGGAGTTACTTTGGCACTGCACTATCATGATGCAGATCTAACCTTAGCCCACAAGTGACTCCATACTGCTTTGAATTTTTTTATGGATTCCCTTTTATTTTGCCTGTTCACTCTGTATCATATTTATTTCATTTGTCTTACGATAATAATTTAGGATTTATCCACAACCAATCCTTTTTTGTTTTTTTTGGTTCGTTGGTTGGTTTTGGTTTTTGTTTTAAGTCAGTTGTAGAGCGGTTTGTTTTGTTTTGAAATTATAACGTAATAGCGAACAAGCTGCCATTATTTTTGTTCTGAGAAGTAGAAGAAAAGAGCTCCCATTCTTCGGATTTATGAAGAGTTTTTTAAATTTTATCTTCTTTAGGATAAAAGGTATTGCAAAGTGAGCATCATTTTGTCAGTTTTCATCTCAGCAAGAAGAACCTGGGGCTGTGAAAATGAATATTTGCAGAGAGGTTAAATTCTGGAAGTCTGTGAAACTGGGGCCTTGCAACTACTGTAGCTGTCAGAAGCAATTCTGACCAGAGACATCGCAGCTTTATATTCAGCATAATTAAATCAACCATTTGGAATTGTTTGTAAGTAGGGAACAAAACAATAGGCATTGAGGCTTTATTATTGAAAGCAGCTGCAGGAGAGGAAGTCGTGTACCCAGGGATTGTTTAGTAAATTCTGCTCTGGACATTTTAGTTTCCATTCTCATGATCCTTTCTGTGAGGCAGGAAGCTATTTTGCATTTTGTCTCCTACCTTTTCTGTCCTACCCATCCCTCCGGAATTAAATCCAGGAAAAAAAATACAGCATTATCAGAGATCCCACTGTGATCCCACAGCTATCTGTGAGAACAGAACAGGTTGCATATACTGCCCCTGTAAATCTGATGAGCTGTGCATTGTAAAACCACCACGGGGAGGCTGCAGCTGGAATTCACTGTGGAAACTCTTGCCAGCTTGAGTGGGGTTCGATGTACACATTTCAGCGGGCTGCGATGTTTACAATTAAGTCTTTCCTGCTTAGCTGGAGCACTGCTGCACCAACCAGGATTCCACATTACTGCTCTGAGGTCAGAAGGTGGGAGTGGGTCAGGCCATTCACAAAACTGCACAGTTAGAGTGTCAGTGGGGAAAAGTGGAATCCCTTAGAGACCTGCATGTGGAAATAAGTGTTACTTAAATTCAATATCTTTGCCTTTCCACTGACTGTACATAGTCTATGGACTCCGTCCATGTTAATACTGCATTGCTGGATATGCTTCTCTAATGGGCATCTTTATTCTGCTTAAATCCAGTATTTGGCTGTCTCAGTGGAAAGGAGAGGCAACCAGAAGGAAATGTGAGGTGTCTCCATTCCCTGAGATCAACACTGCAGACCCTTCTCCTGAGAAGACTTCAGGCTATGAAGTGTCAGTTCCCAACTTCAGCAGAGCAATTATAGCACTTCTCAGAGCACTTCATCAAAGAGATGATGGCTTTACTCATCCTCTCTGCTCTGGAGTCTCTAATGAAAATTAGTGGGATATCCTGGGCAAAAACACCAGGCCTTTTGAAAATTAAGTTGTGTCCATACTGCTAATTAAAAGGTGAAGGACTGACCCCCAGCCCCTAGACCAACACCATTTTGTACTCTCTCCATTACGGGCCTCCTCTTTACAGCAGTAAGACTTACAGAAAAGTGGTCAAAGCACTGAAACACAGAGCCAGGGAGTGAGCTAACAGCTACACTGTGTGGGTGCAGCTGAGGTTTGTGTCTGTCATGCTAAAGGGGAGAGGTCAAGAGAGTAGTCCCTGAACCACAGGTCAAGTGGCACAGTCCAACTTGTGTCTATGCTGCTCCAGGCTAAGCTTCTCTTGGAGCAGGTTGGCCACATATATGCTGCATAGCATGTGGTTTTAGCTCTTTTCTGATTCCTGGGTGATGCTTCTGCGACCACACACTGTAATGATATGTCTGTGTGTTTTTTCAGTTCAGAGGAGGATCTTATTAATCTATATAAAGATGGGAGAGTGCAAAAAAGACAGAGTCAAACTCTACTTGACTATAATAAACATCTATTTACTGTAAGGATGATGAATACTCAAAGAGGTTGCCCAGAGAGGTTGTGTAGTCTCCACATTTAGAGATATTCAAAACCTGTCTAACCGCAGTCCTGGGCAACTAGCTCTAACTGACTCTGCTCTGAGCGACTCTGCTCTGAGCAGGTGGCTGGACAAGGCAAATTTCAGAGGTGTTTTCCAATGTCAACACTGCTGTAATTCTGGGGTTGTAAGAGTGAGTGCCCATCAAAGAATCAAAGAATGGCGTGAGTTGGAAGGGACCTTTAAAAGTCATCTATTTTAACGCCATTTCAATAAACAGCGGCATCTCCAACTCGATCAGGTTGCTCAGAACTCCAGATAGCCTGCACTTGTTTTTTTTCCAGGGGTCGAGCATTTACCACCTCTCTGGACAACCTGTTTCAGTATTTTTACCACTATCATTGTGAAAAACATCTTCCTTTTATCTACTCTAAGTTGACCTTCTTTTAGTTCAAAACCATTACCTCTGGTCCTAACACAACATGCCCTACTAAAATATTTATCCCCATCTTTCTCCTAGGCCCCCTTAGAGTACTAACAAATCTGAGCACATTTATCAGAGTACAGTGTTGTACTAGTTCTGCTTGCTGTGGTAGGTAGCAACCATGGCTGGGTTGCTGCACAGCTCTCCCCACATTGCATCCACTCACATCTGCCTTCTTCAGGACTGTTGTAGCATTTGAATTCAGCAACTTTTTTTTTTTTTCATGGAGGCCCTAATATGTTGGACAACTGCTCTCTTTCTCCTACCCTTACACAGATTAGACTATCCATCTCTTCCCAAACTTTGTCAATGGATGTTGTTGCTGTATTTATGCATGCAATTTTCTTTTCTCTCATTCTCTCACCTACTGCCTTATAGCCATTCCGTTGTTTTGGTTTCTTGGCTGCCTTTTCAGAGCTGTATTCTCAGCATGCATCGTGCAATCACATGCGGTAGTGCAGAAGATGCAGGGATAGGGAGAGATGCTTCTGGCAGTTTGGAATGCCTCATCCAAGCTGAGGAGCTATGCCATTTCTAAAGGGATGTGGTGTTTTAATGCCAGTCTAAACTAATGTGAAATCAGGTTGTTGGGTTTTGTTTCAGGACATGATGATGTTTCCATACCTGCTTTGATGTTTCATTTTCTCTACCGTTTTTTTTTTTCAGGTTCTGCAGTTAACAAAAAAAAGAGTAATAATAGAGGTGGGGAAAGGAGAAGCTTGAAATTATCTTAAACTAAAAGCTAAAGACACAACTATTAGAGTGCCAAAACTGCAGCAGCCTGTAACAACATTAAATATACCATTACATTTGGTTTAAATTGTGCAACTTCACTCAGTTTATTATTCAGTTGCTTTGTTTCAATACTGAAGTTTTAAAGAACATAAATTTATTTCCATTTCATCTCTTCTATTCTGTTGTCCTCAGGAGGGAATATGATACAAGGAGTTCCTATTTCCCCTCCGTGGCAAGTGTCCCAGAGGCTAAGCAGGGAAGTTACAAAGCAGAACTTTCCCCCAGCTCAATTGGCAGGACTCAATGCAATCATTTAAGTACAAACCAGACTGATTTTGTCTCCACTTACATAAATCCTTAATATTTAAATCCACATTCCTTCACTGTTGAATTACTGCCAGTGGTTTTGAAATATGAACTCTTTATTAAATAAACAGGGATCAGATGACATGTGTTAGAGTGCAGATGACCAGTGCTACTATAGATTGCTTCAATGTGAAAAACACAGATTTGTAAGTGGATGCTGGATGCATGCAAGAAAGGATTACCAGGCACAGATGGCAGTGCTCATTTATAGCTGGAAAGCAAGGATGTAATAGTATTAGGAAGTGATGGATCTGATTCTGTATATGAAGAAAGTGCAACCTATCATAGGGAGATATAAGCAACCAGCAATATTTTCCAGCCTAGTCCCTTGCCAGTTACATTAGTGAAGACACTTGAGTTATTCTAATGTGAACTAGCATTTTAATCCCACTTTGGCACTTGAATCCAAGATGGGGAGGAGAAGGAGGGATAAGAGAGGATACCATTATGTCAGCAGGTAACATCACAAGTCTATTTGTGTTGCTCTCACTCTATCATAGTCTTGTGCATCAGGGTCTACCTGAAGGCTAGTGTGTTTCACAGAGATCCCTAAGAGCTAGACAGGTTGACAGTCCCACTCTTCTTCAGTGTCATTTCCTTAATCCAAAGCAACAGGTGAACTTATGGAGATACAATACTTTAGAGATGTCTTGAAAAAACTTCCCCATGGGTTATGTATCCATGTTGGATTCTCTACTAAATAACATCATAGAATCATTTAGGTTGGAAAAGACCCCTAAGACCATCAAGTCCAACCAGCAACCTAACACTGACAAGGAATATAAAGTCCAATGAAACCTAAACAAGTCTATTGATAGCCTTATTCAGATTCTTCTATAAAATCTGTATTGATCTGAGATCCTTACTCTAACTGCAGGGTCTGTGAGAACTGAAAAGAACAGAGTAGAGAACCTTCCATGTCTGTTAACCCAAACTGGAAAATGTGAGGATTAAGGTGGTACAACAAACACATGTATTTTCTAGCACATAATTAGCCACTTCGAACAGACTTTCAGATTTACAACATGTAAGCAATTTATTCTGACTTGCTTATATCAAGATTGTATGCCTGATGATCTGCTACAGAAAAAATACCTGGGGACTAGTTATGTCCAGTGTAAGTGTTATAACTGCATGTCCAGTTTGTTTCATTTCTTTTCTTTGTATGCTAGTGGTTTCCATTCAGGAAGCCTGGTACTCATTAACACTCAGAAAATAATCTGAGTTTTTGCAAAAAGAAGTGTTGAAACCACATTTATCCCTAAAAATACCATAGATAATTGAATTTTTTTTAAGAATTCTCACTGTAACAGTCAGCTCACAGATCTGTGAGTCAATGTGTGATTTTTTTGACTATATAGTTACTTGCCTTGGTCATTTTTTTATGTTGTTTCTTTGCTATTAAACACAAAGATGTATACTGAAAATTATTTGATATGATGTCTCTGTTTCCAGCAGTCTCTGAACTGTAAAATGGTATCATATACTGTTTTGTTCAGCTGACTAACTGCATCTACATCTATAAAATGATTCAGATCTTCAGTGGCCAGAGGTTTATCTTATTATTTTTTTCCTCTCAAATAATTCTTTAAGAAAAGCATTGAAAATTAAAATGCAATTCATTGGTTGTTGACTTCTTTCTGTAAACTGTTATCTTTCTGAATATAATTCACTTCTTCGAGGCTGGAGTTCTGAGTGTAAATATTAACTTGATTAATGGAAATTGTATGCCTAAAACCTTCAGCATAGTGTTGAAAATCTTTCCTCCTCTTTGTTCCCAAACACAGTCCATTCTTAGCACCTCAGGCTTAGCAGGGAGGATTCAGCCATAATGAATTGTACAGAAATATGTATTCTTTTCAAGGTCTCTGAGCAGGAAGAGGAAAGTTCTAAATTTACAAGAACTTCATGTTAATACTTCCAGTTTTATACTCTCCATTTGTATAATCATGTCAATTTTGTAATGGCATAAAGTAGCACTAAGGCATGCAATCCAGTTTAATCCAATTAGTATTTCACTCTCTCAGGCATGTCTTATTCTCAGATAGGAGAAAATAAGCAAGTGTGATGATTTTATGGATTCACATGTACACTTGGTATCATAAGTAAACTATACCATAATATTTGCCTTTGTTTCCCCATGTGGCTGAGAATCCATCTCAGTACTGTGATGGAAGGAGATGGTAGTTTTAAAAGGTTATTTCATAAACTATGAAAGGGATACACTTGTTTCAAGCAAATTTGCCAGTGTCTTAAAACAGCATTTTCAGAGGCAATCTTCTTCTCTGGGGGAATTTACTTCTGTCCCCTTTAGAGTGATGCTGACTGAGTGGCATCTGCTCTCTCGAGGATGAACAGATGCATCTCCAAGGGAAGTTTTATTACTTAAACCCCCACCTTCCAGTGACAGCTCCTTGTCAGGAAGAGTGAGCTGTGATAGTGATGCAAGCCTGGTTTATTACTCATAGCTGTTGCCAACATGTGTTTATAAAAATTCTCCTTGGATGTCAGATGAAGTGGGCAAGACATGAATTTTGTGTCGCAAACGCAGTTGAGGAGGGTAAGTTGTAACTGGCACAGCAGCACAGCTTCTACAGGTGACACATTCTCTCCACTAATAGTTTTTCAAATGTGGAGTTTTCACATTAGGACTAGTAAACGTGTCTGCTTTTGTTACTTTGAAGCTCTAAATTTGCCTCTTTCCTCCTTTGCTGTGAGGTGGATTCCTTCTATATGTTGTGTTTACTTAGAGACTTGCAAGGAGTTCCTAGGAAAAGATGTGTTGTAGTGCTACACCTCCAAAGGGCTGGATCAGCAGACTGTATTGTTGTGGTCTGGTTTAGTGAACAAAGAGATGTCTATCCATGATGGCAACAAAACAGGTAGAGGGGAATCTTATGATTGGTTGTGACTGAGGTCAGGGTAGTGCAGACACCATGAAAAAAAAAACAAAAACCAGAAGTCCAAGAACTTAACACTGATACTTAGAGATCCATATAATCTTTTGGTCTGAAAAAGAACTCTCAAGACCATTGAGTCCAACCATTAACCCAGCACTACACAGTCCGCCACTAAACCATGTCCCTAGGTGTCTCTACAAAAAAGTGACTTTAGGAATATTGAAGAGATGCACCTCTGCTGCCTCTCAGCCCTGCAAAAGGCTGAGGATAAGGCCAGTAGGAGGCTCTGGGAATGTGTCACCACTTCATGGTGATATTAATACAGCATTATGAGGAAGCCTCAAATAGCTGATAAACCGTCAAATTGTTATGGTATACAGAAAAAATGCACTGAGGCAAATTAATTAAAATACTAACCTGGAGTTTCTCTTTATAACTTTGATTTTTTATCCCCTCTTCTTTTCCTCCGTTTTGCTCTCTTTTTCGTTTACTTCCTTGCCCTTCACTTTTCCTCCTTTATTATTTATAAAATTCCCTTTTATCATTTTCTTCCCATCTAGCTTCTTTCTTTTCTCCTTTTCTCATAACCCCTCTATGTCCCATATTGCATTTCCCCAAATTCTGACACCTCATTGGAGCTGTCCTTCAAGGGCTTTAAGGTTTTCCCTCTCTTGTTCTCTTCTCATCTTCCTGGCAGGGGTAGTGGCTGATAGTCTGACTTGGCAGAGTGCTCCTGCAGTGGCTGCTGCTGCTGGCGGAAGAATAATCTTGGTGAGGGTCTCTGAAGGGACTCTGACAAGGTCCAGATGAATATTTGCTATGTTTGGCACATCACAGGCGAGCTATTTCAGTGCAGTTGCAATGTGATATCTGTGTTTAAGACGGGAATAGTGATGGTGCAGGGGGTGCAGAAAGGGAGAAGGATTAAGTGGTTTTCCAAATGTATTATCACAAAAGTACTCATTTAACTGAAAGGAGGAAAGCACCACCATCTCTGTCACAGGTACTGGAAGCAGCATGTTCCTGAATTGCTGGTTTGGATTTTCAGCTATGATAGGGCAGGTGTTATGTCTTTTGCTGGCAAGACTTAAACTAATCTTGTTTCTAAAGAAGGCCCACTCAGCCTGGCAGCTCCAGTTTCATCTCCCCACCTGGCAGCAGGGAGGGCTCAGTGGTGCTGGGACATGGCTCTGAGTCAGCCCCATTTCCCCTGTGCTCCTCTCAGCCCTTCCATGGTATGTCTCATGTGCACAGGGCCCTGGAGAGGCCAGAGGGGCCTTGGCAGAGCTGGCAAGAGTTTGGCAAGAGCCACTGTGCAGCTCTGGGCAGTCTGGTCCTGTGGCTGCCTTCACAGCTGTAAATGCACGGGGGCAGAGGGAAAGAATAAGTGCCTTTTTTTTTTTTAAATCAGGAATTACTCATTCCATCTGGGAGCTCTCTGATGACACATCCTTCTAGAAGACCATCCCTGTCTAGAGCAAGCTTATTACTAATTCAGTGTAGCTCCTCTTATTAGGCTGAACCACAAAGCAGCTGAGTTAAATTGACATCATTGGGTATTACCCAAGTTATTTAGATTTAGAAAGCCTATTCTTCTCTCTGTTTTGGTTTAATCCCAGCCAGCAACTAAGTACCACATAGCCGCTCACTCACTCCACTCCACCAGCAGTGATGCCAAAAAGCACGAAATAAATGAACTGCTTAGACCCAATTTGATCTTTAAGCAGCAAAGGTATTTATTGCAGCACCAGGAAGCGAGGCAGTTTGCACTGCACAAACTCACTTCAAAGTTTCAGCAAGAAATGTGGTAATTTATCCAGTTGACATTCAAGATTACAGCATCTTAACATACATATTGATGAAGTTGTGATAGCTAACTATCATATTCATAGGAGGTGGAGTTAGGGCGGAGCTTGGGGTGGAGCCTTCTTCTCACTGTGACCTCTCCACTTTCTTTGTTAAATGACCTAGCTAGTCAAGCTTGCATTACACTTGAGAGGCGGCGGGCGTTGGCCGAGTGGCGTAGGCTCCCGCCTGTGGAGCCGGCTCCTCCTCTGAGGACGCCGGTTCGAATCCTGGAGGAACTCGCTGTCACCGTCCGAGCTGCTCGGCCGTGGCAAGATGAGCCTCAGGAGTAAAGGGAGTGGGGCCAGTTCTGCGCACCCTGTGCCTCACTTAAAAAATCCATTGTGCAGGTTTATCCCAAGATCTTCGTTCCCGAAGTCCAGCCAACAACAACAACAAGCTTGCAAAACTCCTCGGCTCAAGGCCTTTCTACCTTATTCAAATGTCCATGTTACCCTGATTTATGACCACTAGGTTTATCATATAGCACCCCTAGCAGTCTTCTGGTTTTGGGACAGTAAATAGAATAGGACAAGTTATTCATTGGGTATTTGGCAGAACAAGCATCTAGCAATTTTCTAACAGAGCAAGGTACCTTTATTAATTCAGTTAACTCTTTTAGTCCTTGCTTCTGCTTCAGCAGCAGGGGGGGAAGATAAATGTAAAGGTAAAAGCAAGAAAACTCATAGGTTGATACAAGAATAATGTTTGACATTTTAAATATAACAATTTTATTAATCATTAATAACACTGGTGGTGGTAGTAATAGATAGATAGATAGATAGATAGATAGATAGATAGATAGATAGATAGATAGATAGATAGATGATAGATAGATAGATCGATCTAAAAGATATATAAGAGAGGAAAGAATAAAATCCAAGAAACACAAATGATGCACCACTTGATGACTGACGTCAAATCAGCCTCTACTGGCCAGCTCCACCCTTTTCATACTGAACATGTCATTCTGTGGTATGGAATATCCCTTTGGCCAGTTCACATCAGCTGTCCTGGTTGTGCTCACTGACAGCTTTTTGTGCACCTTCCCTCCAGCCAAGAATGGCAAACTGAAAATTCTTTGACCTAGAGGGAGTACTACTTAGGAACAACTGAAAATCAGTATGTTATCAACATTATGGTCATACTGAATCCAAAACACAGCATGGTACCAGCTACTGGGAAGAAAATTAACTCTATCTCAGATGAAAACAGAACTGTCCCAAACAATTTATTTTTAAACTCAAAGATAAATTTAAGGCACTATTAACACAGCATGCCACAGCCAGAAGAGAAGCTCCTCTTCTGGATGCAAGAACCAGAGCTCCCCCCAGGAGCTGCCTCTAGCCCATCCTGGGGAGTGATGCTGTGGAGTGTCAGCACTCCCCAAAGTATCAGGCACAGGTTCACGTCCCACATGAACAGTCAGAGCCTTCACAGTGTTCAGGAAGTTAATCATTTATGAACTCAGAAGTTTTAATGGCTTTTAAACTCTAATTTTCAATCAATTTGTGTCAAATTTAGCTTAAGATTAGGTGACAGGCAGTCAGACCGAACTGCTGCTCTATACCTCTTTGCTTTGCTTTCCAGCCAGTCTCAGATGAAAA
Organism: Formicarius rufipectus; assembly: GCA_013399695.1. Classification (NCBI taxonomy): domain Eukaryota; kingdom Metazoa; phylum Chordata; class Aves; order Passeriformes; family Formicariidae; genus Formicarius; species Formicarius rufipectus. Next base: position 43,189 of record VXAU01003080.1, read on the forward strand.
TATTTGCCTTTTTTTTTTTTTTGATTTACATAAAGGTAGGGGTGAGTGTGCTCCAAAAATCTGCATTCCCCAAAGCCTTTGTTATGCAAGTAAGCAAACAATAGCAATGTAAAATGCCACTGTATGACATTTGGAGCAGCAAATATCCAATTTTATGTTGGGAAGAAAATGTTCTTTGTCCCAAAGCATAACTTGATCTCTAGGTTGTTTTATGTCTTTCCTTGAGACTAGAGAAAGGATGCTGGATATGATAGAGAAACTGGAAAGTCTTTGAGGTTCAAACTGGCATGTACAAATCATATGTTTGAACCTGAGTCAATTCCCCAGAAATTATTTTCCCCCAAGCAATACTGATGGGCATCCCTGTTTGCTTCTTAATTGTAGTTGTTTTGATTTTTTTTCTTGCTTCTGTGATGTGGGTCATAGCCAACTAACTAGGATTGTCAGAACACTTTTTATTTACTAATCTTACTGTCTGTGCCTTCAAACATCTGTCTTCTCTCTTCCTCTGCTGTGCTTTCTTTTATATGAGTTTCAGCCTGTTGTACTGAAAGTACTGAACGGAAAGTTGTCAAGCATTTTGTGGTTTATGGCTTGGTAAACGTACGAGATGGATGCTCACTGGACTCCTCTAGGCAGACATGTCCAAAGCATGACTGCTGGTGGTTGCAGCGAACTGACCTGATCGCTCTTTCCCTCCAACCTCTAACAGAGAGGGTAACTTTCTTAAAAGAACCTTTAATGTTACCTTGTAGAGTTGGACTCTTAAATTTCAGAGTCCAGAACAGTGACTGCATGCTTAGAGCTACTCTTTTGAAACAAATGCTGCTGTATCTTTCATAATTCTAGGTGGGATTTAGTCACAGCTCCTGCAACATTTGTTTTGTGCCCTTTGCAGACCACTGTTTTACTCACCACTTATGATGGGTTTCTTGCACTAAAACACTTTGAGCCTTGATTTGAAAAAGTGTGTTACCATGTGGTTTCTCTCACTGCATGTTCTCCATTGCACCTTCTTTGTTTCCTTGGGAGTTAAGTATCTCAAGCTAACAGCAAATCATAGGCTGTCCCTCTGCCTAAGTGGGCTATCCCAAGCACAGGCCTAGAGTTAAACAGAAACAGCTCTGTGCTCTTCACTCCTCTGATCTAACATCAGTTCACCAGTTATGATTTTCTCTTGTCAAACAAAGCAATAGCAAAGCTTTGAAATGATGTTGCAGCTTTTCTAGAGAGCAATTTCCTTTTCCTTCTTTAGACTCCTTCTGCCTTTCCCTGTATATTTGATAGTACATCAGCTTCCTCTTGAAACTATCCCCAGTAGAGCACTTCAGCTATCTCAACAGGGGTCTTTCTGAAGGCATTTTTTTAAAAATAGCTTCTACAGCAGAGTTGGGTTATAATGAAGAATGATAAAAAAATCCTTTTGCCTTAGAGAGTCAGTCTTGTACTCACTAATGCATGTGGTGAACTCTGTGCCTGGAATATCCCCACTGGAGTCAGTCAGCAGTATTGTTTGCACACACAGAGTTAAGCACCCGTGTAAGTGCTTGCTAGAGGATGGCTTTAAACCTCACTAGAAGCTAAAAATGCATGCATTGCTGTACCGGAGGGCCTAAACCAGGGCAACTCACATACATTGTATTGTTTTTATTATCTGTGTTTCTAAAGTGGCTGTTATTTGGCAACATATATAATGGAGAGAACAGTGACGATCTTCCAAAGAAATTCTTCATCCCAGTCCAATACTAGTCATCACCTTGATCTAGGCAATTTTCCAGTGATACCGAGTTAATATCTGATATGACAGAAGACAAGAATGGCTACAGGATTTAATCCTAGTGCAGCTTTTCAGATTAATAAACGACATAACCAAACCTTCTCCTGAGTTGGTTTCTTGCTGTTACTGCAGGGTTGAATTTGAGCTTAGTCTGCCCCAGTGTTTTTTGATGGTATAATTGCTTAGGAAAACACAGAGCAGTAGTCTTTTGAGTTGATAGAATTTAAAATGTGCATGGTTTGAAAACAAAGATCAGGTAAGAACTGTATCAGGATTCGAATTAATGGTCAGCCTACAGTGCAGAGATCTTGGGTGAGGTTTTGTTATCAATGCCTTCAGAGGAGAAGTTATTCTGCACAGAGTTGTTTGCATCATGGAAGTGGAGTGGGACTAGTCTGTCTAGGTGGCTCAAATAATCAATAAATTGATGGAAATCCTGGCCTGGCCAGTGTATGGTAAGTGAAGTTCAGTTTTGATGGCTTTTCTGTGCAAAACTTTACACTGAACTGAAATTGGCTTAGGATGCAATATGCTACTCTCAATATCAGAGGGTTTTCCTGTGGGCATTATTAATACCTGTGCACCATGTCAATCCAGATCAGCCGGAAAAATGGATTCTTGTAAAGTTGGAAAGATTTTTGTTCTCAGTAGCATACTGTGTCAATGAACTGTGCAGTGCGAAGTCTGTAGGTATGGATCTTTCTGGGTGCTGGATGAGGCAGAGGACAAATGATCCATCTTGGAGCTTTTGTTTCAGACTAAGTATCTTCTGGTATTCATCATCATTTTCAGCTGACATTTTGAAAGGTGTCTGTAAGCAAATGGCTTTTTAGAAAATATCTTTTTCAAGGGTGGACTGAAAAATTCTGAAAGACTTTATGACATAGAAGTTAAAAGCTTCTAAAATACGATATAAGCAAGTTAATAAACATTGTGTAGTAGATCATAAAATTCCTTTCAGATTTATATAACAAAATAATACATTATATAAAAACATAGAACAGATGACCTTGCTTCCCTTAAAAGCCTCAGGAATTTCTCTCTAATGGCAACAGAATATTTGGAAATACTATCTCCTAAATAAAACATGTCATACTGCTTTTAACTTAAGGAAATGTACTTTGTTAACAAAAGTTTCAGTGCTTTTCTCCCTTCCCTTTCTCTAGGACAGTTGCAATGCCTTCAGTGAGTTAGTCTAGCCCTGGCTATGATGGAGAATGAGGCAAGCCAACTCAAGAGGGAACATGTTCACAGTGTATATGAGAAAATGACTCCATACCTCAGTGATGAACAGTACAAGGCATGGCCAAAGGTGCAGCAGTTCCTTTCAGAACTGGAACCAGGCAGTTCATTTTGGTGAGAGGCGTTGTTTATCACATTGTTAATGACAATCTAAGTATGTTCTCTCTTTCTATCAAGCAGTATCTGTGGCAGATCAATATCTGGCCATCAAAATAGTGAGACTGAGTATAAAATTTGCTTCCTGCTTTGGTCCACCATTCATAGCTCTATGATGACAATTCGACTTTTCCAGTATTCAATAGGTTAACTAAACTGAAGCACTAAATTGTAGATGAATTTACTAAGGTGTCATGAGTGGATGCCAGTGTTCTTTATTAATATAATTTTGAAATTTGAAATCTTGTTAAGCTCTGTTATAGTTTTAGGATCTGGTGGAATTTTTCTTTCCCCTACCAACGAATTAGGAGTTAATGGCCCTATCTTTCCCCATGGCTAGATAACAAAGGAGGAGATGACGGGTGAAGGTGGGTTGCCTGGTGACCTTAATGACTGAGGTGGGTTTTGTAAGGGAAGGGGGCACTGTTTTTTCAGCTGGCTGGGAAGGAGGACTGCTGTGGGGGAGAGACAGACGACTCCTTTGGAGAGAGCCTCTGTCTCTGTGGGGTTTTGGTCTCCTTCCCTCTTCTCCAGTTTCCATCCCCTGGATTTTCTGAGCACCCAGTTCTTCTGAGGTAAGAACTTACTTCTGTGCTGAAGTAAGACATGGGAAGAACTGAGAGAGCTGCAGTTTTTGTCTGGATATCTTTCCTTCATTCCTGGGAGATGGCATCACAGTTAATATTAGACAAGCAGTTCGGAGCAGTCTTCTATTTGCAGCTCAGCAGGGATTCATCTCTCATTCAAATGGCATAACAGATTGATGGGCTGGGAGGCTCTTCACTGAACACAGAGACCCACACAGGGTTTCGGAATAGGTGCTATGGGATGGGTGTAACCTAAATATAGGACTTAAATATTTGAAAGCTCCAAAATCACTACGTTGCTTTTTAAAAAATAAAAATATTTAGAGATCAAATCTGAACTCTGATCAAGGCTAGTATCGATGTAAGCATAGCCATAAGCAGTATGTGAACTAAAGTCTGCACAAGGCACAGGCTGTTATGCTAGCCCAATGCATTTATCTCCCTGATTTTAAGCTGAACTATTAATTTGATGATGCAAGTGAGAATACAAGCTTTTAAAAATTAATAATGTACTTTAGAAATGCACTTTGTGTTAAAATCCAGACAATTCTGCAGAGAAATTATCAAAAAATTAGATAAGACCCATTTTCCTGCTGTCATTAAAGTTGTTCTTATCTCAAAATGTCTGCCTTTATTTCAATAAAAGTATTTCAAGTTGGGAAGATGTGAATTTTATGTCAGGTTTCTTTATGAAAAGGAAATTACATGGAGGTATAAGAAAAAGAAAGTCCACTGTTGTCATGGTGACAGCAATTAGCAGCAGTTAGAACAGCAAACAGTGGATTTAATTGTTTGGTCTAATAGTGACTTAATTACTTAACAGTCTAGTTTATCTATAAGCATTTCAATACACAGGAATAATTCAGTGCTGTGTTACCACTACATGATGCCTTCACTTACCATTTTGAGTCCATTACAAGCAGAATTGCAGTAGCACCATTACCATAAATATTTTTGATTCCATGCATGGTGGGAAGGCCAAGGTAAACGTTGTCTCGCAATCTCACTTGAGCACCTCCTGTCACGCAGCAGAGAGCCTGTTAGACTGAAGAGAGCAGTCTGTGCTCATTGTACTGTAATGATAAAAAAAATAACCTGGATTCCAGTGCAATTGTATCTCCTCTAAAATGGGTGGAGAATTTCAGGCTATTAGGCCAGTCAAAGGTATATGTTATGGCATATGTCAGCAATACATTTTCTTTTGTACATACACTGAATGTCCTTCCTTTCTCTTCATCCTCGTTATTTCTTCAGGCTGTGGAAATGACAAATACTTCCACGTCAGTTCTCAGTTCTACAAACTGGATTATGACTACTGTTTCCCATTGGTGGAATCAGCATGAAATGGAAGCCATGGGTCAATGGTATGTCATAGCTTGTGCCTGCTTTATGGCAGTGAGTGCTTCGATGCTGTCCTGTTCATTGCTGGTAAGTTCCGTGTGCTGCCAGGGTCTGTAGGCCAGACTTTTAAAGAGTCCAAACCACTTAGGCTGGCATCACAGTCACTTCTAGGTTTTGAATTTTTTCAGTGGCCAACAGAATATTTGGGGCTGTGCAAACCAGGTGAATCTGCACGAGAAATGCATATTATTACAAACAGTGAAAAATTCCAAAATGGGTAAGTCACAGAGATGTGAGCTGAGGGTTTTTTTCTAGTTTGAGCACAACTAATCTACAGTGTGAAAAACAAAAGAGGAGAGATTTGATTATGCCTTATCACATGGCAGAAATTTGAAATGTTGACTCTGTCAGGAAGAGGATATAACAAAGCTTGCTTAAGAATACTGAGTGTATTCAAAGTTGAATATTAAATGCTTCTGCACTTTTGTAAACACTGCATTTACTCCCACATTCCATGGGTTTTCAGCCGGTACAATCACTTTTTTGTTCCTGGAGAAGGATGACCATGACACTGATCCAGCTGGAAAGCAACCCAGCAAAAAAGAAAGGTTGCTTTTAGCCGAATCAGTTACCTGTTGCTTCACTGCAGAGAGACATGTTTCAGCTAAAACAGAGAAAGAACAAGGAACTGATGACAAAGCAAGCAGAAGTGCTCATTTCAGTGGCACTGACTCCTTAAAATGTTCTTTAAATAACCTCAGATTTCATTTCTTGTAGGATTTTTCCTTTTTGTTTGGTTGCCATTTTCATCCTAACTTAACAATGGAGTAACTACCTGTCTTTGGCCATTTTTAAAGCAAATGTCAAATGGTATCTTTAGCCTTTGCTTTTTTCACTTTTAAATGTTGAGGGTTCTTTCAAAAGTTTGGTATTAAGATTCTACTGATTATAAATTGGACAATGCTGTAAATAAAACAAATGACAGTGCTCAGAAAATTTGATTTTTCCTTTTCTCAGCCAGAGGAATATGAAGATCTCTAAGCCTTGTTAAATCAAAGTGAAATGTTAATACCTCACATCTTCTTCATGTCTCATGTGACCTTCCTTTAAGTCCTGAAGGACTTTAGTTTTCAAGTTCAGGTCAATTTGATATTTGATGGAAATTTGAGTTTATATTATTTTCATTCCTATGTCATTGTACAGGGCTGGGAACCATGCTCAGCTACATCACCTTGAGATTTTTCAGTCATATTTTATGAAACACAACTAATAGCTAACAGTCTTTTTCATTGCGTTTTCACTTCCTTTGCCCTGAGAGAGTAACAATCACTGTGCACTCAAAGGTGATTTGTGATTTTCTGGAAATCCAAGGTAAGTAAGTGAAGCCAAATTTGTCGGTAAGGGTAAGCAGCAATGTTCAGAAGGGTGTCCAATTTAGAAGAGTCTGTGCCCCACAAACACTTGTGAACAGTCTAAAGAAAAACATAGTAGCTAGGCTGAGGTTACTGCTGGAGATGCAGAACTAGCGTCCTTCCCACTCACAGCAAGCTCAAAGCCCTGTTTGCATGGCTTCTGTGTGAGAAATTAGAATCATGGAGGAATCCAGAAGGAAACTTGGGCACCAGATAGAACTGTGTGGTTAAGAACTGCAGCCTTTTCAGCTCTATAATATGGCTGCAAATTACAAAGTTATTTCTGTGAAAGTCTTTACTGTCACAGATTGTGCATGAACTTGCAGTAATGACGTTACCTTATTATTGCTGAAAAATCTGGTTCAGCTACATTATAAAGCTTCAAATAAAATGTTGAATTAATACATATTAATATTTTGTATAATACTAGTATAGTACACATATACTATAGGCTGGGTAAGCATGTGTTCTCAATCTTCAGAAGACTGTCAAAGGAGACAAAAACCTCTGCAGATGTGCTAAAGCTATGTCTGTATTAGGAAATATTGACAGTATAGGAGTGTCAAGCCCAACATGATGACTTGAACTTGTACTCAACACCTTTTGTATATGCATGTATAACAAAGTATTCTTTTGCCAGTTCCATGCACGGAGTAACCTATGCTAACAAGAAACAAATCTAGACACATCAGCAAACTTTTAAATGTGCTGCTCTCAAAGGCTTGACTTTCTGTGCAAGGAGACAAATTTGCACTGTGAGTATGCAATTCATGCCACATTGTTTTCATTGCCTTAAGAGAGAACTCATACTCACTTTTCCAGTGTATTCATACCATAATTTTTTTTGAGATTTAATATCACTGAACAACAGAAACCATCCCCTTTGCCATATACTCATGGATTTTTTATTGTTAGCATGATGAAGTCATTGCTGTATTACTGAAATAAGTAGGATTTCTGTCACTTGCAGTAATTGGAAGAGGATTGACACTCAAGTTTCCATTTTAGCTAAGGAATTGTTCTGAATCATAGTGCAGAACTAATTTTTTTCATCCTGGCTTCACCTCTGTCAAGGTGGTTTTTTCCTTTATATAGAAAAATCGTGTTCTGTATTGAAAAATAAATCTTGTATATACTGAGCTCTTGGACTCTGAGATGGTCAAGGGATAAGAAGAAGCTTTTTCTGTTGCTTTATACAGGTAATTTCTTTCCTCCAAATGCAAGGGTGAGGACATCACATTTTCCTCTCCTATGAGGACTCAAGTAAGTAAAATTATTTTCTATTACTGAAATATCTGATCAGACTTTTCAGCCCAGTGGGAAAAAAGGGAGTGAAGAGCATCAAATATCTTTCCTTGGTGTGAATACCAATATGTAAAAATTAACTTTGCTTTAATCTGTGACCTTTTAATCATGTGGTAATTTAACAGAAAAAGTGAGGGGAACCCAAGGGTCATAAATGTGAATAGTCCTCTACTTTACACTGTCTGAGAAAAGTCTGCGTAATCACAAATAGTATAATTCTTAAAGTGTAAAAAAAATAGAAGAGTTTCTTGGGGTAAAAAAGAATTCCAGATGAAAGCTTCAGAAGAGTTTCCTTCCTCTATAAGGCTCTGCCTTTATGGCAAAACTCATTGAGACACTGAGCAAGAAGAAACCAAGTGCTAGCATCAGATCATTTTGATGTAGTTACATTGCACTGCTGAGCCAATTAATATGGACACAATATTGCCCTGCCAAAATGGAATAGTTTCTTTATCCTGTAAAGAAACTTCATATTTTTGTGCAACGTGGATTATTTCTGCGTAACACAGAGATAAGGTATAGCACCACTACGTGGCAGTCCTCCTGCATTCCATTTTTCCTAGGTATCAAACCAGATTCTATTCTAACAGTTTTTTAACTTTTTTTCCAACAAAAAGGCACTATGGTCAGAAAATTACATTCCCTTAAAGTTGCAATATTAAGTCACAACAAACAATCCTTCCCAGTGGAAAGATTGTGTATGACGAGGTCTGGTATGACAGGAACTCTTTAATGCCATAGAAATTGAAAAGAAATAATGGAAAATCATGACTATCAATAATGGCATGATGTGAAGAACAAAAGTCAGGATGTCTACAGTGTAACATGAATTAGAACTAGGGTAAGATTTTATAAATGTATACAAAGCAAGGGCAAAATAAAAAAGAAGAAAGAATACCAGATGAAATGGAAAGTGTCATCTTTCTTTGGCTTTGCAAAAAGTTAATAGTAGTCATCAACAAGTTAGTAGAGTTTTAACCAGAGGACAGGAGTTTGGACTATAAAAGCAAAATAACATCTTAGATAACATCTTTAGATAAATTAGATTCCACAAATAGTTATGAAATCATTTAATTCACCTTAAACTACTTTGAACTAGCAGGTTATATTTAAGAGCTCCTGAAAGGAAGAAAGGCAAAAATAATACTTGTTTCCAAAAGAGAGAGAAAGGACATCAAGAGGAAGCTAGCCTAACTTAGATTTATGCAAGGATAGTAGAATAAATAATTTAAATAACCTAATTTAAATAGAATAAATTATTTAAAACTACATTGTTTAAACCTACAGAATACTAATGTAATGGGAAACAGCCAACATGTATTTGTCAGGAGCAACCCAATCTATTTTCTGTTTTTGACAGGGTAATCATCTCAATAGACAGGGTAGCAGGAGAAGATGTGATATATCTTGACCCTCATGTCAATGTTGCAAGTAAAATAAGTAAATGGAGCTAAGAATATGGAAAGAAAAATTGTTCTCAAAATAAATCAGTTTTAGTTCACTTACCAGACAGGATACATTTCAAAGGGGGTACTCTTGGAATCCACCCTACTTCTGTTTCTATGCAAAATTTTAATTAATAACTTTGATGGCTGCTAGAGAGAATACTGTGCAATTTGTGTGTGGTTCCTATGCAGAAGGAGTGGGAATTCGTTTGGAAGATGAGATTTGACATGCAAATGATGGAGAGTTCTCTGAAATCAACAAGACAAGATACAGAAACCATTGACAGAGACATACCATGCTCAGCAAGGAAACATTCAATAAACTAAATGATAAATAAGGACAAGGTAAGATGGTGCACAGGCAAAAATGTGCAAGTACTGTCATGCTGTTACAAAAACTGTCAGGGTATGGTGAGAGAACAGTTTCATGGAAGTGAGAAGAATGAGTCACACTCTTCTGCTTGGTACTTTTGAGATACTGGGTGGGATGTTATATCTGCTTTTGGGGACCATGCTTTAGAAAGTTTGCAGTATATATGGAAACATTTTAAATAAATGATGTTTAGAAAATCTAAATTATTAAAAGCTGAAGGAATCTGGTATGGTTAGTCAAGAAAGCAAAAATAAAATACTGAGGAAAACATAACAGTCTTCAAATATATAAATTACTTTTAGAGAAATCTGTTCTTTATTTGACATGAGAAGTAAAAATAATCACCTTACCCTGCAGCAAAGCTTATTTATCTCAGCTATTAAGAGGCTTCTAAGACCAGTTTGGAGGAATTTGAATCACATTTGGGCCAAGTGTTTAATTTTTTCCATGGAGATGGTAATAACTCCTATTTTTTCATATCTGTTTTAATGTAAAGGCCATCTGACCTTTTTGAGAAAAATTCATTGACTCTCCAGTTCCTGTCTACTGTTAATATAACTTCTCTCACTGCAGTGAACTCTGCTCCCTGGTAGAAGTCAGAGGTGGAAAATATTAACAAAATCCTAATACCACAAGAGGTCTTAGAGAAGTACCACCCATTGCGTGATTTTCCGGTTTTGACGAGGTGACCCACAGAGTACCTCTGCTTCTTCTGAGACATCTGCAAGCCCTGACTTCACCTTCAGCCTCACCACTGTTAGTGCTGCATTTAAAGTGAATAATACACTTATTTCTAAGTTAGTAATCATAAATTCTTAGAGATGCAAAGAAGTTCCATGGGAGCTTCAGGCTTTATCTGTCTCTCCCAAAGTTGCTCTCTCTGGACTTGTCAGATGACAGTGTTGTCTGTTGGAGTGATTGTCACCAACAGCAAGGATTTCTATCCCACTTAACTACATCAGGAGTTTTCCTTGTATTGATATTTCCATGCCAGTTATAACTGACTTATTAAAAATATCCTAAGTTTATTTCCAGTGGATGATATTGTTATCTCAGGATGGGATCAGTTCAGAAAACTGATCTGCCTGAGAGTGGTTTTTTTGCTTAAGAAAACATACATTGCAGCAGAAGCAACACTTTTCCTTATGGTCCCCTCTGCTGCTCCAAGATACTGGAGTGCAGAACTGGTGCAAACTCCAAGTACACCCTTATATTTAGTTTAATTTTCACAGTAAAAGCCAGCGGCCTGCTTATTACTTTAAAATGCAATAATTTATTTTAGGCCACAATCTCTGGTCTTATCACTGTCATCATGTTGACAGTATAGCTGTGTTAAATCTCACCGACATGTTCATAACAGTGTTACCTGGTTGCAAGGTCTTGACCAGCTGTTGGATGTCAATAGAAGAGGTGACAGTTTCTCACCAGCTGCATAAACTGCTCATGTAGGGTTGGTTTCCTCTGCTCTCTTGAAGTACAGAGAACACTGCTGTAGCTGTGAAAGGAGGGTTGGCTGAGCAGCTTCCACATGATGGTTTCAGCAGGCTTGTGCTGTCACCCAAGAGCAGGATCCTGAGTATGGGGATTTCACACTATCAAAAGCTTATTGTCTTCCTGAGTAAGACACTGAGATCCAGAATGGATCCAGAACAGTGTTCAGACACCTCTCCTGGATGCACATTTAAACAAAGATCCACAGTGGCAAGGTCTCTTTTGGGGATGGTATCTAACAGACTGTGACAGAGATTGTGGGGTTTTTTTCTCTTTCCACTACAGCCAAGTCCTCAGGGCACTCACCCAAAGAGCAGGAGATCTTAATTCACCTCCTTCCGCAGCTGGAAGGGTTTCAGACGTGCATTTCCATTACTGAGGTATGTGCATCAGTTCTTCAACACCTGCCTGAATTGTGTGGAGAAAACCGCCACCATGATTCCTGAAAACCTGCAGCCAAACAGCCCAGAGAAGGTGGAAGGGGAGCCTATGCCTGTAGCCCAGCTCTTAGAAGCATATCTGTGAGGGAAGGAGAGGCAGCAGCTGCCTACAGTATTCTCTCTTAATGCAATGACTGACTAATATGAAGTGTATAAGCAAGACTAAGTGGTGCTTGAGAGCAGATGGAGCCGTCTCTGAGAGTCCACTGGGTGAACCCCAGCGGTACTGCAGCCAGTGGGACTAGGGCAGCACCTCCAGGCAGAGTCACACAGCTCTGGGTGGGAAGAGAACTAATCAAGGGAAGGCACCTCGAGGACAGCACAAAGCAAGGGGAGGGATGACTTGATGAGAATTGCTCTACCTGCCCTCTTTTGATGGTTATAGCTATAGGTGTCCCCACTTCTATGCTGCTGTGACAAGCATTTCAGAATCATCTTTAATAAATGTGGAAGTTATCCTGCTGAAACCAGCTATTCAAATGTTTAAAATAAAGCATATTATTCTTGAACCAAGGCTTTAATACGCTAATTAAATTTCATAATTATGATGGATTTTATCATGGCAGCATCTTGATTTGCTGATGTGAACCATAAAAGTGCAAAAATAAAAGAACAAAGAAATTTTCCAACATAAGTAATTGATGAGGGATTTTTTTAAATAGGAAAAGTTTTTCATGGAAGCACTGTTTGAAGTTTACTCAGTAATGCTTTTAAATAATTCTTTGGTATACCGGTATCTTTCCTCTCCTTTTTATTTTTTATATCACCATAATGGAGAGAATAAAAAAATATTTAGCTTAGAACCATGACTTTATATGTGTTCCAGTTGTTCCTATTATTACAGCTGACAGAGATAAAGTGACATCTGAAGTGCATATACAATATATACAAAAGAGTCTCTGAGATAAAGATTCTGTGATCCTTAAATACTTTCCAAATGTCTCCAAAGGGATTTGACTTCAATGAAAAAATATGACAGAGAAAAGCAATGTCCGATTACACAGACTTCTTTTTGCCATTTAAATGGTTTAAATTGAATCACTGACCTAAAATACCAATTTTGAAAATTACTTGTAAAAAAAAATTCAGAAAAAGTTGTTGATGCTTTCAGTTTTGTTCTCTGAAGACTGACACAAAAATGTATCTAGCCTTGTCTGCTTGTTCTAAATAATCCCTTGTAGTAGGATTAGTCACAGTATTCAATTAAGACAAGCAGCAATTAATTATATTCTTATGAAATGAAGAAAAGAAGAATCTTTTTATTGTTCTTTCCTGCTCACCTTCTCTATTTGAAATATAAAATTGCATTATGTATTTTTCATTTATGGAAAAACTTTCAGTCTTCATTTTAAACAAAAGCAGTGAGAATGAGCAGTACATGACACAAAATTAATTTGAATTGACTTTTTGGTACACTAGGGGAATGTATTGCCAAAAAGAAAAAGATGCTTGATCTATAACTACTGTTAATCCATGAAGCAAGACTTTGTTGCTTCAAAGAGTTATCAGGGAGTTCGGTCAAGCACTCATGTTCAACTCAAACGAATTTTTTGGGGGGTGTTTAAAAAATTGAATGTGGTCTTAATTGTCCTCATCACCATGGCATTGTTTGGGTTAATATGATAATGATACAGTGTTCATTGAAGCCCTTAAGGTGTTTTTCTAGCTTTTTTTTACAAGGGTTGCTTAACAGCTAAAAAGCTCTGGATATTCCTCTGTGGGGGGGGAAAAGGCATGAGGATAAATTTCTAGAAGAAACAGCAGTAGGCAGACATCTACAGACGAGAGCTGTGTAATAATAGGAATGTATCACCAACTCTTTGAAAAACTTGGAGAAAATGACCACAGATTATTAAGAGAGACTGTGGGGGCAGTGGGGGCAGAAAACACAATATTGAGAAACCACAGTTTTCCGTATGTAGGTTGTGTAAATGGTACACAGGGACACAAAGACTCCTGGAAAGATTAATCTGAGAACCCCCAAAAGGGAAACAACTCTTATTAGTCTGAAATGGTACATCAGGCCCACATCAATAAGTAATTGTGCAAGAACCACATTCTCTCACTAAATTTTATGTTACTGTAATCAAACCACCTGCTAGGAACAAAAACGCTTTAAAAAATTCACTGCATAAAAGTTAACTACCAGAAAGGAAGAAACTTTGGGAAAATTGAAAGGGAAAGCCAGAAGGGTAAAATGCTATTAGACAAATGTGAAACTGCTGTAAGACTCAATGTTGAATGCTTAGCATATGTCTTTGGCACATATAAAAAGGTTGCTGTTCAACAGATACTTATGCAATTTATAATTACAAAGGAAATTAATAGGCTAGTGATAAAGTTTGCTCGTGGCACAGAGTTATTCAGGACTATTGACTGCAAAGGTTTGCAAGAAAGAGTCTCACATGAAAATAATGGCTGAGTACAAAACTGAAGAAAAGTACTTGTGGATAAATGTCAGGTTATGTGCATAGGAAAAAATAACTAAGGGCACAGGCACAGTAGTACCCTCCGTTTTGTTCAGGAAAGAGATATTAAAGTCAATACCAGACACATCTTCATTGCCTTGAAAAGTACTATGTCAGTGTTCAAATTTGGTCTAAAAGTTACTTAAATATTAAGGTCAAAAATTAAAATGCAGATGAATGGTAGAAGTGCATATCTGGTGTACCCGTGTCTTGAATATTTCATGAAATTCAGGTTCTGTCCATTTCTGGAAATACATAGATGAATCAGAAAAGGTCCTTATAATGCTCAAAGGTGCAAACTAATTTTGCATGAGGATAGATTATTGGGCTACAGTTCTTCACCTAATTAAATACAATGTCATCATAAAAGTGTATACTTCATACTACTCCTGAGGGAGATGGCATCCTGGAATCCACAAATTATATTAAATTAGTGAATAGAGAGTAAATAGTGCTCTCTTGCAACAGGGTAATCACAAGGAAAGACAGAAATAATAATTTTAAATAAATATATAGATAATTGTTAATTCATTTGACACATGAATTTGTGTAATCAGAAGTACAAGTGAGTCCAAGAAAGTATTCATGAAGGACAGGTCCATCACTGGCCAACAGATACAGTTCTTAGGCTATGAACAACAGGAGGCAAGGGGAGAAAAAATCACTATTCTTCTTTCTTTCCTGAACATCTGGTGCTGACTGCTGCAGTAGCTCCATGCTGGAAAGATATTTGCTCTGATCCAGGACGAGTTTCCTCTGCCCTGGTATTGTTTTTACCACCTACAAGTTTCTGTATTTATTGCAATCTATGACAAAGCTAATTTTCATTTCAAGTACCCCAATTCAGTCATTATGACAAATGCACTTTCAGTTACCTTAACCCATGTTTTATAGTGTCTAGATGGTGGGAAATCACCTTAAAATATGTTGAACTGATGGTGAAAGATTGTTCTGGGGGTGTAGCACTGAAGGGCCAGGAAGACCTTATTGTGGTCTTTTAATGATTAAAGTGGACTTGTAAGAAAGGTGGAGAGGGACTTTTTAAACCAAAATAAGGTAGATTTATATTATATAATAGCAAGAAATATTTCATGATGATGGTGGTGAGGCAATGGAACAGGTTGCTCAGATAAGTTGTGGGTGTGCCATCCTTGAAAGAGTTACAGCCCAGGTTGGACAGGACTTTTAGTAACCTGATCTAGTAAAAGGTGGCCCTGCCTATGGTAGGGAGTTGTATCTAGGTGGCCTTAAGGTTCCTTCCAACCCCAACTGTCCTATGATTCTATGAAATATCATCTCCAGTACTATGACTAGTCAGTATGAGAGGAGTTGCAGGAGAAGCAGACCTGAACTGTTTCTGCTGGAGGGGAGGGAAGCAGGCTCATGTCCTTGCTGGGCTGCAGTCAGGCCCTCAGTGTTTGTGCCTCCTTGACAGCTAATGTGCCATCTCTGGCGTGGCACCTACACTGCAAGGTACCACTTGGTCAGTTTAAACAATTGCAACAGGGAAGGATCTTAATGTCACAGAAAAGACAAAAATTTTTAATTTTTTTTTTTTATGAGCTGCCTGCTTTAGATGAATGTAGCTGCATGGTGATCTTGGAGTCTGAGAGGTTTGGCTTTGATTAAAAACAATCATTTTCAATAATTCACATGACAATCTGTGATTCCAGGTCATGTGATACTGCCCCATGTAGATGCCCTGTTTCCTAGAGTTATCCATTTTTAAACAGAATACTTCACTCACAGCTTTTAAAATTATCTGAAAAATTTATCTTTACAACACTGAAGTTTTTTTCAATGTGAGATTGTATTAATAAGCTGTAATTTCTTATATGATACTTGATGCCTTTGTAGTTAATAATGCCATAATGCTTCAGTAGCAACATCTCAACTACTGCTAGAGGAGCTGAGCTTTTGGAATTGAATTCTGTTCACCTCAAACAAGTGAAACCTACAGGCAGAGCAGTCAAATAACTAAATATTAAAAGATCCTCTTTCTTCAAAGTTTGCCTTTTGATCCTAACATTGCCGCTGAGGCTCTGAATGCATCATTCATTGCAGGGAGAATGTTTTTCTATCTCAGTTGGATTGCATGCTATTATTCTTTTAAATTGTAAAATGTCTCTTTTTCTCAGGCAAAATGGATTTGATGATGAGTGGCCGCTCTGACAGGCACAGACATGTTGCACATACAGAGGTTCTGCTAAAATTTTCTATATTTACGTTTCTAGAAAGAATCAAGCCTGCCCTTTTTTATTTTTCCTTGAAAGATGTCTTATTTCTCTGTAGAAGCAAAAACCCCAACAGCTTAACCAAACGCAGGTTTGTCATTGTAACCTGAAGTGGTATGTGTAGAAATATCTGCCCAAACTAGTACAGGCATTTTCACTGGGGAAAACATAAGGTTGGATAAATATCACTAATTCTATTGCATTTCATTTTCATTGTCTTTAATATGTGCCCTTTCCTTTCCAGCAATATTACAGGATTGTTTCCTGTTCTTATTTCTCATTTAACATTCATTTGATGTAGCTGAAACTTTGCTGAAGTCCCTGCCGTGCACCAAGACTTAATCAACCTCAATGTCTTTTGTGAATTGCTCCATAGCTGCTCAGAGAGCAGGAGCTAATCTGCAGCACAGCCATTTGGCAAATTCTTGGCAAAGCTTGAGACCAATTTCCCTTTTGGAGGTAAAAAATTTTATTGAACTGAAATTTAAAATGGGTTCTGACTGAAGTGAAACTGGGCTGCTTGAGTTTCACCATTCTAATCATGAAGTTGTCCGCACGTCACACGTTTGTCTGCCAGGGAGGGGTATCAAAAAGGAGTAGAATTATCTGATTATTTGTTTTCATGATATATGTTTGTTAATGGAGGCAGTAGCCAAATAATAGTTGACTAAGTTTCTTTCACCCATATGCTGATGATCTAAATGTATTCCAGGCTAACAATGACTGTTCATTTTTTCTTCTCTGTTGCTGATGTCTGTCAATAAAGGAGGAGTAATGGGCAGGCAGTTTTATGCTATTCCTTTTTTAATGGGTGTGGGCAGCAGGCTCACTACCATGGCTGTTGTAAGGATCATGTATGTGTCATGTTTGTCTTTCAGAAGTGCTTCTTTCAGGCTGCACATGAGCATTAGGTGAGGGTACAAACAGTCCAGGTTGTTTGCCCATTGACCAAGTGGTAGTCATTCATTAAGAAAAAAAGACTGTTGTGTTGTTTATTGCTGTTCTGAAAGATGCTACTTGTTTCAACATTTCTAACTTCTGCTGTGTTTTTAAAATACATCAATGTGCTAGGGACTCTTTAGAGTTAGAGACAGTACAATGTTAGAGATGACAAAGGTAGTACAACAATAGGTAGCACAATGGAAGATAAAGGATGTATTCCTGTGGTGCAAACCACTGGCTGCCACTGTGTCAGAACCAGTCCCTGTCCTTATACTCTGTATTCATTAGAGCCTCGAGGGATACTTATTCACCTTATCTCTTCTGTTCTAGTGATACACCATTTTTCAAGAGAAAAGAGGCCCATGCAAGTGATAAAAGAGATGGCTCACATTTTTCGAGTAGGAGGCCAGATAATGATATATGTGTGGGCAATGGAGCAAAAATGGAGAAGATTTGAAAAGCAAGACATCTTTGTTCCTTAGAAACCTTCACCTCCTTCCTGCTCCTCGGGTGAGCCTTGTTCACATGGAGTACAAAAATCAATTCTTCACAAGGACAAAGAGTTGGCTTTGAACCAGACCTGTAATAAGTTGGATAGGACCTCAGAAGTATTCAGGACAGCAAGGAGTTCATCCTGCAGGGGGGAGAAAAAAGCATCATGCGCAGTGTCAGAGAAATCCCTGGGTTGGTTTCGGTTCTCAAGAGCACTTGATTCAGTATTCGATTTGGGCAATCAATGGCACCAAGATGGGCTTGTTAGTTACTGCAATTACAGTGTTCAGCTGAATGAATTAAAAAAGTGGGGAGAAGGGAGGGAAATTTAAAAGAAAAGAGAACTTGGCTTTCTGAAGCATGCTTCTGATTTTTTTTTACATTACACAGTGAGTTCTGAAAATACAACAACTTTAGAAGTGGCTTTTAAACCTGTGCTGCCCGCTTTGCTCAAAGATTTTCAGAAGTTGCTATCCAGAATTAGGGCAAGCTAATACAGCTGCCTACAGCTGCAGGTACTCCTCATGGTTGCAGCTGAGTGTATTCACCTGACCTGATTTCACATCAGAAAGAATTAGCTGTCAGACAACAACTTTAAATAGACCATCACCCAAACCAGGGAGCATTTTGCCAGTCTCAGAACAAAAAAAGAATAGGCTCTTCTATGCAGAAAACAATCAGTGAGCGTGTCCTGACCATTCATATCCAATAGCAGACAGGTCCTGGTGGGGTCTGACAGGGGTACTGCCACATTTTTAAAGAAAAAACGTTGGATGATCTGATAGAGCATCATATTCTTGAGCTATGTATTACTCATTCATACTTTGACCACGTCAACTGGTGAGTAATCACAGAAAAGACTAAAGTATGGAAGACCTAGGGAAAATTCCCTTATTGAAATGCACAGTGAGTACTTATAGGCCTTCTTCCTTTTGAAAGCTCAGTGCCTTTGAAAACCTTTCCTGAAATTTTTATAGCCTTGGGTTTGTTTTGGGGAGAGGGGTATGTATGAGGAGACTGCTTTGAAACTCTAAGGTTCTGTGACTTTGTTTTCTTTGATTTTGTTCTTAAAATACATCTCTATTGAAATTTTTTCCTGGAGTTATTATTTCAGGCTGAACACAGTTTAGCACACTGATCCCTTTTCATAAACAGCTGTCAGCTGTGTTTTGTTCCTTGAAAATAGATAAAATACAGTTGGAAGGTGATTGTTGGATTATTTTTTATGTGTGCTTTAAAAGTCTTTGTTACTCATTTATTACTATATATTCATGTCAACTTTTTATTTTAAAATTTATTATACTCTGCCACTTGATGTAATGTAACATGGGACATAATTGAAAGGTGCACTGTTTTATTACAGTTCCACCTTGTCAGCCCGTATGATACTTCCAGTCATATGAGACAGACTGTCTTTTACGATGATTACTGGGTGCACAGAGCCCTCATGGCAGAGGCAGTAACTCATTACACTATCATAGTCCAGGGATCTTTTTCATTGCCTTGTAGCAGTCATAGCTGAGAAAGTAAAGAAATATTTGCCTTCCTATACACCACCATGACCCCCCAAAAACACAGATTTAAAAGTGAGCTTAACATGTGTGTTTAAGGATACTGCATATATAAATATGAAAAACAAGCTTAATGATTGCTCTTTCTCTTTTTCAATAAAACTAGAAGCCAGGATTTAATAACTCATTTAAATCTGTACAGTGAATGAACATAGCATAGAAAAGTGTTCCAGGGACCGCTAGTCAATCAATAAAATACTTATATAACATAACTATGCAATAATAATGCTTTTATCTGCAGATCCGCTTTTTTCAAAGATCACACTAATTACTGATTTTTATAGATTAAAAAATTGAAACAATTGCTAAAATGTGCAATGTAAAGTAAATATTTGGAAAAAAACCAAACAATAATCTCAAACAACCCAGCTGCTGGCTGATGACTATTTATTAATGTCTGTCCATAATTTTACTTCCTGCCTTTTCTGTGGATTTGTGAAGCAGCAAGTCAGAGATCAAACTTGTTTTCTGAGAAATAAGCCCCTGCATGTTCTTTCCATGCCTGTCAGTAGCAGATGTATATCCTGTTTTCAGATGTAGCATGAAACAGTGCAGTAATCTCAGGTTTTTAATGCAGCTTCGATTTAATTTGGATGTGATATCTGCAATCACATTTCCTTTACTTCCTTCCATGGAGTTAACATCAGCAGCATCATAGTACATCTTGTATTTTCAGGTGGAAAAGTTAGATAGGTTAATCAGTGTCCTCCATCTGTAATGACTGCCTTTGCAGTGCTTTCTCCCCCCTAAATGTTAGCATCATCATGTAAGAAAATAATTTCCAGCCAAAAATGTTGCTGCTGTTCAGCTCTGATGACACCATTCCTTTCATCTCACACACACACTTGTTCCATTGCCAAAAGGATTTGACAGCATCTCCCTATTTTTCAGCGCATTGTCAGGTTGCCCCAAGCAGCAGAACCACCTTTCAGCTCTGAGCCTCTCCATCATGTCTGCTCCTAGGGTTCAACAGGCTGTTAAACCCATACAATGCACAAGAAAAACGACTCTGATGATACCCACCAGTCCTTGCCCTCAAGGACACCTGAAGTTTATTTTTCCTGGAATACAGGTATTTTACTGACTAGTAAAACTGAATCTGACTAGTCCTCTTAGAAATTTTAGCCTGCTCCAGAACTCCCTAAATGAAAGGTGCTCATCGTCTACAGTTCTTCCCTCAGGTGCAATGAGTCACCACAAGATTTCTCCTGATGATACCATTGTCTGTCTACCTGCTCCAGGCCATCTGTTCTCCAACAGGATCTATATCACAGGGAAAATACTCAACTAACTGGAAGGGAATTTAATTTCTGGACAACTGTTAGTGGCTCTAAAAGCAACTCTCAGATCTTCAACAAGGAGTTAATGTCCTTATTTTGAATGAAACACACTGCAAAGGACCATTTCTTCTGTAGGGAAGTTCTGCCTGAAGGCATAGGTTAGACCTGCTTCCACGTGGGATGGCTTCCACTCATGATGGCTGCCTCTGGGCTTCCTGGGATCAGAGTAAATTCAGACTCTTGCAAATGAAACTGCTCCAGGACAGGGCCCTGACTATGCAGGGGAAAAAAGGTAAAAACGTGCATTTGTTTGAAAGGATCATGTATTAATAAATCCTCAGATTTATGCATGTCAGAAATATTATAAAGCCATAAGCTCTACTTGAAATTCTCATTTTGATCAGGATGCCAGTAGCAAAACTAGGACTGAGTGCATTTCTTCATTTCTACATCACAGTCTGCATTTGCAGTTCTCAGGGTAGGCACTACCTTGTGCCAAAGAACATAGCAGGGAGATGCTCTGAACTTCTGAGCAGCACTTGATGCTAATTTGTTTTCCTCTTGTGCTCTTTACTGTTCTGAGCTGAATTCTAGAAAATAAAGGCACATTTTTTTTCTGGCTTCATTTAGGCATCTAGTCTATAGACCTGTATGTAAGTCTAGCTTTGTGCTCCATACACGTGTGGAGTTAATGGCAAGGAATAGACCCTGTTGAGGATGAATTATGAAATATACCTTGATGAGCTGTTGGGACTAAAAAGCTCATGTTCAACACCTGCTCATCTCTTTCCATTGTTTGTGGAAGAAGCTTAGAGAGGAGCTCAGCCTTAAACACTTGATACTTCAATGCTTCAGTTGAGAGATAGATCCTACCTAGGAATCTTTCAAGTTTTAAGGATGGAAAAAAGAAACATGAACAACATCAAAATCAGACAGACTCATCCTCCCATCTGTCAAGCAGTGCTGACTATATATCCTTGTTTTGTAGAAACCGTGCAGAAAAATTCCCTATTAAGCCAGAAGGCAAAAAGCAGCGGTCTACCTCAGGTCTTCCTTACAGCATCTGCCACTCTGAACTTACGGTCATTTGAAGCCTCACCTCCTCCAAGGGACACTTTCAGAATGTCTGACACAATCTCTGACCTCTCAACACTGTTCCTCTTTACGGATACTAATATAAATAAAACTAATGTTTTCTCACTTTTTCTTCTAACTTGCAGGTTCCCAAAAAGTTCCCCGGGGTTGGCAATTTCTCAGTTATTGTGTTGTTCCTAAATGAAAGGTGCTCATCATCTACTCATCTAGAGCTTGTGGAGCTCTGGGAAATGGTCCATAGACATCCCACGATCCATGGGCACAGCTTGGGGTTCTCTGTTCTGTGCTTGCCACATGAAGCAGCATCACACTGAGTCCCACACAGCCCATGTGAAGCTGGCACAGTAGCAGCTGCCAGAGCTGCTCACATCACTAGAGCATCCTTGTGAGCGCGGCACTTCCTTCGGCATAAACAGATTTGATGAGAGTGAGTCTATCATAAAAGATTTTTGCCCACTGGGTAAATGTCTTTCTTCTAATTGTCTGCTAATTGGCAAACAGCTAACCCCACTTATGATCAAAATTCTTTCTCTAGAGAAAACTCTGCCAAGAGTTTCATAAAACCTTTTCCCTCATCCTTTCTAATTTTAAAAATTGTTCCAAGTATCATTTGGTAGTTATCACCTAAGGAGGCATTCCATTTGCGTTAATCAGCTCCTGCAAGGTTACCTGTGATCTATTTGAAAACGCCTTAGCCAGCATCTAGCTTTCTGTCTTAATTAGTAATTAATGGTCTAAAATCGTCATGTTATAGGCATTTGTACTGACCTCTCAAATTAAGATCATTCACAAAATTAAAAGAGGACAAAGCCTATTTGGTCACTTACTCTATGCTCCAAAGCACATTAATTATTTGTGGTGTGAGGCATGGAATATAAGTGAAGGGTATGATTGAGAACACCATGGGTAACTCAACTTTGAAGTGTAAATACAATTAATGAGTATACTTGTCTTCCCCCAGGATCTGTCCTTGCCTGCCTTCTGACTTTTCTTTCTTTCTTTTCTTTGACAAAGGCTTATTTTCTTTCCTTCCTTCTCACTCAAGACTGAAACATTTGCAGAAGAATTCCAAGTGGAAAAAGCACAGAAAATATTCCGTGGATTTCTTAAAACACATGTTTTACTAGCATGCCTTTCAGATCTCATTGTGACCAGGAGTGTGCTCAGTGCCACCTTCATAATTTGGCACAACAAATCATTTGACATGAACATACTATCACAAGTTTAAAAAACACCAGCTTGCTTGCAGTGAAAGCCCACATTGGCAACATTTAGCTGTAGTGAAACTGTGCCATTCACTAGCTGTCACAGATTTCCAGCTAAAAGCCTCACATTTAAAACAGCAAATTCTTCCAGGTAAAACTAAGAAAAATTATGTGGGGGAACATTTGGGTCAACCAAGAGAGGGAGTAAGAGAGTAGGTCAGCTCTCAGTCTCTAGCTGCCCCATACACAAACTCTGCTCTTTATACAGTGGCTTGAAAAGAGGACAAAAGCACCCAAGAAAGATCAATACTACTCCACATCTTGGTACAGGACTGGAGATGAGCTCCAAGAAGGTGCCAGGACAGAGGTGATGGTTGCTAGGATAAACGCAGGTGGATCAGTGGTGTCAGTAGTGCTGTTAAGTGCTTGTATTATCTAGTGCCTCACTCCTGTTTAAGAGATGCCAAATCCATCCCCACTAAAATACCGTCCAATACTCAAATGATTGGGACATTATTTACTAACTCCCGGATTGCTGAAACAGAGTATATCATTTTCACCAGAAATTCAGTATGCACACACTGCACACAACAGTAGAAGAGAATCTGGTATAGGAATGTTTAACTGTTAACAGGATCAATTTTGAGACAAGCAAAGCATCCACCATTAAAAAAAATACAAAAAACAAAACAACCACAAAACAACAAATCCGGGCAAGGCACCAGTTGCCCTAGTTCATTTGGGCAGAAAATAAATTCAATTTTGATGACAGAAAAAATTCTGAGTCAATTCCCCAGGTGTGTTGAAGTTAATGGCAAACTATTTTAATCTTGGTCATTTTTTGATATGTAACTAATTCCTGACACACAACTTGCATGACCTATATTGATAGCCTTCACGGCACATTCAACAATAAAGGTTAATTTCTTTTGCATGCTTTCACATTCCTTCACTCCTTATGGAAGGTTACAATCAAGAGAAGTATTGTGGCCTTCAAGAAGTAGAAACACATTGCACTCTCACCACCTCCTACTCTGGGGTTTGGTTTGAAACAAATTCATAATTACTTTTTAGTGCATGAAAAAAAGTTAAGGGACTAAAGGCTGCTCAAACATACCACATCTCTTTCCAACAAGACAAATTATAGCTATTACTTTACATCAATGAACTGTAATAATCTTGAATACCCTGCACTGGAAGGAAAATTTGTGACAATGAGCTCTTGTCTGCCTCAGTTTCTACCTCGTAATAATCAGAGTACTTCACTGGTAGAGAAGAGAACATTCCTCATGCCAGCTTTGTTCATATGAATTTATTTTACAAAATATATATTTTTAAATCAGTCTTCCAATCACATAATATGTTCATTATGATTAATGCTCAAGTAGAGTTGTTTACCATGGATGTCTAAAAATAATATGATTTTAAAAATAATGTTCCTCGCAGGAATTAACACTTGTACTTCAGAAATGGAGAATAAAGTGTCAATGCACCATTCACCCTTTGCATAGCTGATCTCTGGAGAGCAGGGAAAATTTCAACAGAAGTAGCTGCTGCCTTTAGTTTCTTGATCATTTTTTTAAAATCGCTTTCACCTCTGGCTTTCTGCACTAGCACAAAGCTGACTCCTTTGCAACCTCTTAGACTTGTTCAGTGCTTAAGTCCCACCCAGGAAGGAGCAGCTTGGAGTTTTCCTTTGGAACTAGCAGGAGGTGTCACTGAATGAAAGCGAGGGTAATCCTCTCAGCATGCAACTCAGAACCAATTCTAAGCAGGTCTCAAAAGATGAAATCAGCTGAAGAAATGGATCATCTAGAGGTTGGTCCTGTGCTATTCAGTGTTTAAAAGTCTGCACTGCTGCTCCCACGTATCTGTGAGGCCAGCACGCAGTGCTCAGCATAGGTGCAGCACAGCACTGTCATGGGGCTGCATGTGCAGGCTCAGTTGGATTCAGTGATCTTAAATGCCTTTTCAAACCTAAACGATTCTGTGATTCTGCACTAGGCTGGAGAGGCAGCTGTGCCAACAACAGGAGACCCTTGCGTGCCAGTATAGGTTTCTGTAGTTTGGGTAAACCCTGTTTATACATTCCCATCAGTCCCATTTGCCAGAGCACACCACAAGGGTGGAGGGGGTTACCAGACCTTGCCTCCTCCAGCACATTCCAAGACCTCAGTTCTGAATCAGGCTGCCTCTAAACAAGAAGTGCAGCTACCCACAAGGTTAGTCTCTAAAACGTTCCCAAAAATCACACCCACTGATCATTACCTCAGAATCTCTCAAGGTGAAAGTGACTCCTTGGGGTCATGGAATCCAACTCCCTGCTTCTCACAAGACTAACTAAAACTAAACCACATGACACAGAGCATCATCCAGACACTCCTTGAACTGACAAGCTGGGTGACATGACCACTTCCCGCGGAGCCTGTGATGGATACGAAGGCAAAATTTCCTGAAAAATTACTAGCAAGGAAAGATATGGGCAGAGACTTATGAGATACTATGCCCATGTGTTTAAACTTGTATATGAGACTGTAGAAGACAGAAGTGGGAGTAGTATCATCTGGGAGAAATGTGGGCTCTCAGGAAGCAATAGCTATATTCCCTCTCAAATTCCCAGCCATTATCCCCTTTTTCCAGTACTTGACTACTCTTGATTCATTCCAGGTAGAACAGGATAAAAATGAAACTTCAACAAGAGGCAGCAAGAACACCTTCATGAGAGAGTGTTGTTGGGATTTCAGACTCCCAGACAAAGCTGCTGAGGCTTTTTGAAACAGCAAATTGCTCCTCCATCTCTGCCCCCTGACAAACCTACAGTCCAGCTCTCCTGCCTCTTTCCACCCTCACCAGCAACATTGTCCCTGTGCATTACAACTGTATTTCACAAACCCCTACATACATTCCCAAATTAGGGAGAAGTATTTCATTATCTTTTGGACTCACTTTTGCTTCATCACCTGCTATGTTTGTAGTAGGAGGGAAATGGTAAGTTTGTTCAGCTTTTAAAAAGCCATAGCTAAGACAAGGAAATACGGCTCTTGAACAAGAAGGGCAATTTGTACATGAAGTAATTATGCCCCCTCTACCTTTGTGCTCTTCTTTATAATGGTTCAAGTATTCATTGCCATTAGCGCTCACTCATGTTTTTTCAGTATCTCTGACTCTCAAGACACAATCTAACAAGTTACCAGTGCTGTGGATTTGGGTGACAAGCATAAGGAAGAAAAAACTCCATCTTCTATTTCTACAGAACAGTTGGGCATGAAGGAGGCCATCACAGTATGACTGAGAATGAATCCAAAGGCAAACTGTTCATTAATCCCACACACGGAATGGTCAAATTCCTGAGCACAGCAGTGACAGTGCCTGTTTTCAGGATTAATGCTGCCTTTTGTACATTTAAAGGGGATGACAGTTACAAATAACTAGGGAGATTCTGTATCAATTGCTGGTGGGAAGGCCTAAGCTTCCAAAACAACTGCCGTTATGCACAAACTGACACAAAGCCTCAAATATTAAACCCTTTCCTGAAGAAAAAAAAGGGAGGGGGAAGAGAATGGAAAACAATATTTAATTCACTTTAGCTTTAAATACTATGCAGTAATAGCCTAAATTAGCATAGTGAAGTAATAAAGGTCATGAATTCAGTAATTTTCAGGCTACTATAATACATAAACATCTAAAAGACTTGCAGATGGGTGTTGTTGGCTTTCTATTGTTATTATTACTATTTTGGGAGATTGGTGTTTTTCTTTTTTAGGCTTCAGTGCCTCCCTTTAGTCTTGCAGTGTGTGTGGGATATCCCACTTTCCTGAAAGATGTCTGTCAAAGCAAATGAATCTACCTAGGCAGTCGCAAACAACATAAAACACCAACTCAGTACTTCAGTTGTTGTTCATGTTTTCTACAATTTATTTCACAATTTTAAAAATGTCACATCAATTTAGGAGGTGAAAGTATTTGTTAGAACCTGAAATCTGATCCTTTGTTAAAAAACAGTCAAAAGAATAACCTTTACCTGAACAGTATTATGTATGTTGAGGAGAACCTGAAAGTGTTAGACAGCAAGTGGACTTGCTTTATATAGGTAAAGTTCTTCTAAAGATGTTCCATATGGCCAATCCAATTTACTAGCAACATGAAAGTATTGATCATCCATAAATTCAATGCAACTGCTTACAAAGAAAAAAAAGTCAGAAAACATTCCGTGTGAGCACACCACAGACAACAATGTGGCTAAGAAGAAAAAAAAAAGCCAAACACCAAGGTGTATAGGTAAGCAGGCAGAAAATTCACATTCAAGCTGAAACTTAACACAATATGGGAAAAGCATTTTTCTTACAGCCTTGCCCATCTATGATTAACAAACAAAAACCAAGCATGCAGCATCTGTGTTCTCCCTTCTTAATGTCAGCTTACAAATACTGCAAAGCAACACTGATCTTATACGTCTTCCAAGGCAACATGTTGTCTTTCTGAAAGGCCAACATATTTTGTATGGATCTGAAGATGGATTAGTGGCTGTCAAACAATACATCTGGCTTCTAAAGCTGAGCAAACATTGTTTCATTAAATAGTAAAATAAAAATATTTGACTTCCAACTAGACCCACATGTAATCAAGTACCAACAAGTAGACACTTGCTACATTACTGGTACCTTGACCAACATTCCGTGTACAACTTTGGACATCAGTTAGAACATCATATCATCTAGCCCATCCTCCATGAACTTCTTGTAAATTGCCATAAACTTTGCAACAAATGCTTCCAGATGATAGATGGCTTTGCTGCCCAATTGCAGGCGGTGTTCGTAGAAGGCTGCCATCTGTGCTACTTCTCCTTTCAGCTGTCCATCACAGTTATTTAGAAGTTCTGTCAGGAGGCCCTAAAACGGGAAAAAACAGGACAGTATTTGAAAATCAGGTATTTTTTTTATTAAGACAATAACCTTGTTTCTTTGAAAATAGCAAAGCTATGACCGACAGTTTGCTCATTAATCCAACAAAAAAGACATTCAAGAATTATTACTGAAACTATTTATGCTTTAATAAAGAAAATAAATTAATCTCATCTCCAAATACGATAACCCCTACTGCACAGAGGCACATGACCCTGGAAAGAATTCTTACCAAGGTAGTAAGTGTATTAAAATCACTTCTATCTTCACAGCATTAATAAAAAACAAGGAAAGGGCTTATTTAGAATTTAAGCATACCTATGTGCAGACAGACACAACTCAACCACAGTACTTTACTCACTACAAAACCCAAAAATTCATGATTTTATATCACAGGCAGGAATAAAATCATTGCAAATCCACCTATATTAACAGTCAGGATTAGGTAAGAAATATCTCTAGACCATTACAAGTTTATGAAGAAGGAGTGGGTAAAGAAAATCCACCTTTCACCTTCCAAACACAGCAATGCAGGATCCACTAACCTACCTTTAAAAATGAAGGTTAAAAAAATATCTAACTACCAAAAATGTCAGAAAGCAGAAATCAGTTAATGTGAAAAGAAGTTCCGTCTAATGGCAGAGTCCACCTGGATTAAGTTGCAAACATTATCTTTAACCTTTGTTCTGCTCTTAGCTGTCCTCAGCATCCTTTCATCATGTTTAAAAAACATACATATCCCATTCATTTTTTCCTCCCAAGATGATTTCTGTCTTTAAGTAGGCCTGCTGGTCTAGCATCTTACAGCACACCTCTCCACTAAGACATAGCAAATACCAAATTTCTAACAACAAAACTTCTACAAAAGAAAACAAATCTTATCAAGAGTAGCCTACAGAAAGACAATCATTAAGGCTGTAAAAGACCACCAAGATGATCAAATACCACCTTGGACAGAATACCACCATGCCCACTAAGCCTTACCACAAAGTGCCAAGTCTACTTGTTTTTTGAACACCTACAGGGATGGTGACTCATGTCTATTTGGAAAGAGCACAACTTTCCATCAATGTTTGGATAATTTGTGATGTTTTGGTGTAGTTTTTTTCTTTGTTTTGTTTTTCACTCTAGTTGAGACTGCCATAGCATTAATATTTACAAGACATTAAGAGTTAGCTGAATTACCTTCATTATAATCTCAGGAGGAATACAGTGTGTCAAGAGTTCATAAAGCCGTCCACGGACCTCTAAAAGCCTGTTGGAAAGACACCATAAAATATGAGTATGACTCCAAAGCATACTAATGTATTTTTAACTATGTGAAATATGCTGCAGAAACAAAGTCAACCAGGAAAAGTTTCTTTTCTGCTTTTGGGTTTGTGTGTTATTTTAAACCCAAAAGCATTCCATGACTCAATTTCAATTCAAATGCTGTACATCACCTTTTATTCAAAAGATAAACTACACATACTCTAGTTACAATGGTCTCAGTTAACCTAGAAATTACAAGGCTATTAGAATTTGTCTCAGGCTTGTCCTCCTTTAATTCCTCTTCATATCCAAGTTATTATTCATGCTTAAGATTAGTGAGGAGACACAAACAAAATTGATTAGAACCACAGGATTCCTTTATACTGTTTTTCTGTTTCGTTTTTTATAAAAAGGGGTAAGATAATTAGGTAGCAAAAGTGACACAGTTAGCAATGTTCAGCTTTTGATATCAGGAGGTCAAACACAACAAGCATTTAAATTAAGTGACATGTCATGCTTGTAACACATGGAGCAGACTAAAAGGATCAGGTTGTGTATATGAGACTGAGATGGATAAAAGGGAGCATCCCCTAATACACTTTAAAAAACTGGTATTTTCTCATTTCCAGTTCTTTTACAAAGGCACATTACACTAAAGATGGTGAAAGAGAAACCATGAGTAAAACTACAACCACATACACCCAGCCAGCACCAGTGCCCCCCCCACCAAAAAAAAAAAGAGAGAAAATACCCCATGCAACTAAGCCTATGCTCACTTTTGATTACTGAGGTTCAACAGGGAAACGCAACAGTTTTTTGGTTCCTGATACTCATTCAGCTTTCTCTGGCAATTTTAAAACTCACTTCCTCTGCCTGCAAAGTACCAGCTTCAGTAGAAATAACAGAAAATTACATATAACTAAAGATGCCACATTTTTGAAGACAACTCCTTTTTTAGTTTCCAGAGTACACCAAAAACATAATCTGAAAAAAGTCCTTTTACCTACCTTTGTGGTGTCTGTTGACCAACAATGGCATTTGCAGTTTCTCTCAAATAAACTTCCCAGTCCATCTCAGGAATGTCTTGATCAGCAGTAAAAGGATACCTATACAGCAATAACATTTTAAAATTAGTATCAAAACAAATTGTCACTTATTCCAACAAGGTCTTAGAAGTAAGGCAATTTATGTGTCTAACAGCATAATCTACATTAATTTATGTAGCTACTTACTGTTGTACTCTGCAGGACTCACACATAAGAAGGGCTTTCCGAAGATTCCTGCCAGATTTCTCTGCAATCCTTTGAGCCAGCTCCTGAGGAAGAGTCAGGCCTTCTTTCTTACACACACTGGACAAGACATAGCAGATCTAGATGCAAAATAAACAGCAGTGAGTACAACACTTTAGCAAACTGTTCAGCACCCACAGATTCTCCTGTTAGAAAGATTTCTGGACCAGAGATGGACCAGTATTTCATAAACTATCCTTGACAAGTCACCCACCACAAAGAAAAACTAGGTCATTACGTGAAAGTAAAATACTTCATAAATCCACAGTAAGAACTTATTTAGTAAGAATGTTTAAATAATTTATTTTTGCTTCTATTTTAACATACATCTTCAATGCTGGGAGCAGGCACTCGTACAGCCAGGCATCTGCTTTGAATGGGTCCTATGATTTTTGACATGGAGTTGCAACACAGGATCAACCTGCAGGTCGCCATGTACTTCTCCATAGTTCTTCGCAAAGCATGCTGAGCGTCTTTAGTGAGTTTGTCAACTTCTGTTAACAGCACCACTGAAAAAAGGATTAAAAATAGTGGGGTTTTGTATTAATAGCAAATCTTCCTAAGAAAACTTCTGACATACAAACAATAATACGAAAATAAATGATAACATGCAGAAAAAGGCAGCACAGTTCCACAAGCAGGAAAACAAAGTTCAGGATAACTTGCATGCCTTTTCTGACTGTACAATCCGCTACTTCACATTCATGCCCTGGAACATCAATTTCTTCAGAGGAGGGTCTGTAATGCTTCAGAGCCGAGGAATAACCAAGGCAGGTGTAGAAGATTTCACCCTGATAACTAGTACAGTAACTTTCTAAAGGCATTTTGAAGTAAGAAAGGGAGGAGAATTTATGGCATAAGGACATAACAAAAAAACCCCCAAAATTTCTTGAAGATTCTCAATACATTTTATATTTAAAAGCCAATGTCCTAGCCTGACAAAGAAGTAGTAAAAAGCTGCCTTACTGATGCAGCACCTTTTGTTTCCTTTTAAAGAAAAAGTGAAAAATGTTTAAAAAATACTTCACAACAATCAGGAGACACCTAATATGAAGCAGCCAACCTAACTAGCTATCTTCAGCAGGTTCCTCCATATGCAACCAAAAGATGGCTCATTTCAATACTCTGAATTGTCCAGAGCCTGGAGGAACAAGTCAGATCAGTATTCTTCTTCCACTTCACTTCTAGTTATACATGTAACAAGATCAGATGGCTTAAAAGATATTTTAAGGCACATGACCACAGCTGAAAGGATATACACAATAACAACTGGCAGAGCCAGTGACTAGCAGCTCAGCTGAAACACAGTAAGAAACAGAGGTAAAGTACTAAATCCATAACCATTTTCAGATAAATTCTGCTCTACCACCTGTTACAACTTCCTCTCTCCTACAATTCCATTATGCAGTTCTGATTTAGCCTTCAAGTTAGCCATGGGGAAGAAAAATAAGCCAATTATAGCAACGTGTGTCTTGGAAAATTCAATTAAAGTCTTCTTCATTTTCTTACCCAATGTACCTCTGTATACTATGGATAAAAATCTAAATGGGAAAAGGTTTGTTTGTACCTGCATATTTCATGAAGGCACATACGTGAAACAGTCAGTTGAAATTTCTGAAAACAAAAAAATGCAAGTTTAAAAAGCTTTTGACTGCTTTTAACTGTTCTACTCACCTTTAAAATCTCGCTGAGTACTTGTCTCAAGCTGTTGGGACTGTGCTACTGTCTTCAAGAGTTCCTGAATTACTACACGGTCATTGTTTCCTGCATCACTGTACCAGGAGTTTGAATAAATCTTGTTTTAGAACAACTTTACATTGCATATAAAATACATCCACCTAAGCAGCCAATTGGCTCAACAAGAAAATTCAGAAGCTGCTGAGGCTATAATTAAGTTCAACACACACACTTTGTTGAAAGTTGCCTTCTCAGTAATAAAACCAACACAAAGCTTATGCAGGCATAGATGGATTAGCAGCACTGTTTTGAAAAGTAGTGGAACCATTGTCAAATTAATTCATAAAAATAGAACTTATTCTTCTGAGATGAGAAGTCTGAACTTTTGTTACCTACAACCTGGACAAAGACGCACAATGTGAACACTTTTACTCATTACAGGAAGAACAATTAAGTCTAACCACATAATAGCATACCTGACTCAACAGACTGTTGCAAATGCAGGGTGTTTTCCCCCCAAAAAAAAAACAAAAAAACAACCCAAAGAACTCAATGTCATGCCATGCGCAACTGATACTATCACACCATGAGGTTTGGTTTTTTTTCCTCTAAAGCAGGAAAATATGAGGAAATTCTAGACCTCCTCCTGCCTTTTCTCTTCAGTATCCACTACAGTAGCACTGCACAGCTTTCTCATTCCCCAGGTTAGTAGTTCAGCTAGCTTGACTCAGATTTGACAACCAGAGGGGACTAATAACTTGCAAGTTGGATTACCAAAAAAGCAAAGAAAAAGGGAAAAAAAGACTCTCGCTCTTTAGCATCCCACACAATTGCCTTCACAGAAGCAGCAGAAGCTCTGCTGCATTTCACTGGCAAGCAGATGAAAAGGCATTTGTCTGCACTGTTCTCTTCACCATGCAACCAGACCTTCCCCATTCTTGCTAAGGAGAGGCAGCAGAATAGAGAGAAGTACATTAGCCCAACAGTTCACAACCTGCTCAATAGGCTATGCTGACTTGGACTGTAGAGCTCTGTCCTCCAGCAAGAGATCAGATCTTTGCTTTTATATTTGTGCTGTAATCAAAATGAAACAAGCCTCCTACAGTTCTACTTATGAGTTAGGCCAACTGTTAAAATTAAAGTGGTTAAAATAGTGTTCTAATATTTAAACATAAATTATTTTCTGTAGTAACAGAGAAACCAGAGCTATAATTTCATGGCAAAATATTATCTTTGGTATCATGTGATCACGTCCCAGGAAAACAATTAATAACGGCAGTTACCAGACAGGTATTTCATTTTTATTATTCTTTATTCTTTAAGGATGCACTTAGAAGAATCCATTTTAAAGCATCTACCCAAGCTAGTCAAGTGACCAGAAGACACTTTGGAATTCAGACAATATAATCCTTTAGAAGTAAAAAGTACATTTCTGTTAAATGCTAGTGTTACATTTCTATCTAATGTTTAAAAAAAAAAAATCTAAATTTCATAACAAATTCAGTGTCTGAAGAGTCCTTCTTAAAAATTCATTTCCTTTCCCAGTTACAGCCATTTTTCACACTGTATGTTACTTAAGATGCACAATATGATTTTACCATTCAAGCAAACTTCACAGGCGATAGCACAGCACATGATACCTGCTCAGACATAAACATGACAATTGACTGATGACTTAAAGCCTATGAATCAATATATTAATCCCTAATCAAAACTCAGCAATACTATTATGTACAGTAACCATTAATTCTACACTTTTAGGATTTTTGTATTAAAAGTAAAATACAAGTATTGTATATGAGATTAGTTTAGTTGGTCAGAGCATGGTGCTAATAACACCACAGCTGTGGATTCGATTCCTGCATGGGTCATTCACTTAAGAGCTGGATTTGATGATCCTTGTGGGTCACTTCCAACTGGGAATACTCTGTGAAATCTAAGTTTCAAGCTGTAAGTACTCTATGCAGTGTAACAGAAGTATCAGGTTATCAGAGAAGACTGAATGGTGACACATTTTATATTACCAAAATTACACACTCAACTATCAATAAAACTCTCAGCTTTTATTGGTTATTAACTGTTAATTGTGTCTATTAGAACACCAGTACATATTCACAAACCAATACATAGACTAGCTGCTGAACAAGATTTTTAAGGAGATCTGGCACATGACAACAGCTTCTAAAATGCAAAGCAGCATGAGCAAAGGTTTAGTGGTAAGCACAAAGTTACAACAAAGCCAACATAACCAACACCTCTCAGTGCACAATGACATCTACTGTTATGTGATTTAAAACAACA
Source organism: Formicarius rufipectus (assembly GCA_013399695.1). Taxonomy (NCBI): domain Eukaryota; kingdom Metazoa; phylum Chordata; class Aves; order Passeriformes; family Formicariidae; genus Formicarius; species Formicarius rufipectus. The sequence continues at coordinate 77,464 of VXAU01003080.1, forward strand.
TTATGAGGTTTCAGGTAAATACAAGTATTTACTTAGGGTTAGTGAACTATCACCAGCAATTTCACAACAAAGACATACAGTACCTCATTACAGCCTCTGTTTTTTAAATCAACATCTGACTTCCCTCAAGACAGGATTCACAGTATTTTATGGTGGTTCTCTTTCCTGTGATCTAAAACATTCCTTTTGAAGATCTGCTTACTTTCAAAACCCTTTAGTTTTGTATTTTTGAGAGAACTAACAATACAGAGGTGTTACTTCCACTAAAAGTTCTCTATTTCAACTGACACGGTTAAATCTATGAACCCAGAATTGTTTCTGTCACCCAGTTCTCAACATCAGCATGCTTATGTAGCTAGTAAAGCAGAACATTAGCATCTTTAGTATAAAGCAATCCAAACTTCTGTTCATTTAGAGTCATTCAGTTAAAAATCCTCTCCCTGTGCTCATCTGCAGAACAAATCCATAAACCATTATCTAATTTGCTTGGGCAACAAATTGGGCAATCAGTCCCTCAGACTCAAGCCGAAATCACTTGCAACACAACCAGTAGCTTACCTTCCAAGTGGGGCATTTTTACTGTACACTTACCTTGGGTTAACTTCAAGGTGATAATTACTTGCAATGGTGCTAATTTCAATCTTCTTTTTAGACGGAGCCTGTGTAGAAAATAAGCATATTAAGTTTCAGAAAATACTCTAAAAAACATATTTTACAGGTTATAACTAGCTAGGTTAGAAAACCAAGAGTCTCAGACATCAAAGAACTGCTGAGACACCTGACTTGGGTATCTCCTATGCCCCAACCCCTCCTCCAAAGGAATAAAGCCTGTAAAATAGAAACAGTTACTATTATAGCAACACCTAGTACGTATTACTGCATACTCCACCTACTCCAGTTTTGCAAAAGAAGGCTTGTTACTGGAATCAGTTGTTCAAAATAGGCTACATTCTGTCCATCCAAAGAAAAGCTTTGGAGGCAAAACCATTGGACAAGTTCAAAGAGGCTATTTACTTCTCTTGTCAAGGAATTTCAACTCTGTATTTTTCTTGAAAACACTATTTATATCACCAATGAATTTGGATCCAAATAGTAAACATGTTCTATATTTCTATCATGCAAAAAGTAGTCCTAAGAATATAAAAAATAACCCTTATTCCTCCAGACAAATTAAATTCTATACATTTAATTTGGAACTAGTCTATCATGACAGATGCTACTGTCCAAACCAACCTGTAAACAACAAATAAAAAAACCCCACTCCAAAAAAAAAAAAACACCCAGGAACAGCCAACCATGTACAAAAACAGCAAACCCCATATCCTGAAGACCTAAGGAACATGAACATTTGGAAAAGTATTTGCTCATATAACCAAACTAGTAAGATTAGTTACATAAAAAAAACTTGAAAATACAGAGTGCAAAAAATAACCCCATATTTTTAAAACTCAAATAAAGGCCTCACAACAGAAATATATCAGTATACCCAAATTACTTGAGAGCAGATGGGAGATTTATTTGTTTACCGTTATACTCTGATGCTCAATCCTCAGTTTTTCCACTCCTGCACCATATAATTCCTTTAACAAACACATTATTCTTGTCTTTTTTCCAGCTCCTGATGGCCCATACACCAACAGATGAGGAAAGTCGCCACATTGAACCTGAACAAAAAGCAACAAAATTATTTTCCTTATAAGGCAATATGCAGCCTTCCACGCTTACCGAGGTTTACATTAAATCACTTTTCCAGCTCCATCATAACATAGTACCTAATGTTAGTTACTGAATTCCTTTCCTACAGCAACATTTCCTGTAGCAAATGTTTTTCTGAAAGCCATGTGTAATTCATTTAACTTCAAACACTCCACCCCCTCAAAAGATACTCCAAGCAAACAACAAAACGACCCCCAAATCCCTGCATTGACATGCTTTCCAGGGTTACTACAATGACAGCTGCCTCAAACACAGAGTAAAAAGGTTTAAATCAAGGTTTAAAACAGATACACATATAGATAGTTATGATATATAGAGTATCTTCGGGGTTTCAATTGCAAGCCTTGAATACAGGCAGTCTGCATTTAAAGGAAGTCAGGAGTTTATTTAGTGAAAAGCTAAAAAGCCTGACTTAGAGCGTATCTGACCATACCCACAGTCAGCATTTACATTAGCTACATATCACGGTTCGCTGAGGAAGTGAACCAGTCCAGCAGTGTAGGAAAGATCCCGACCCCGGCCCTGCAGCCCCGCAGGATCCCGGGATGGGCCAGGGTGGAAGGGACCATAGTGGATCATCTGGTGCAGCCTCCCTGCCTAAGCAGGGCCATCCCAAAGCACATGGCACGGGACTGCACCCACAAGGTTCTTGGAGATCTCCAGCGAGGGAGACTCCACACCCACTCTGGGAAGTCTATTCCCGTGCTCGGTCACCCTCACAGCAGAGAAGTTCTCCATCGTACTCAGGCAGAATCCCGACCCCCCGGGGGACCCTCCCTGGGGGGAGAGGAGGTCGCGGAGACCACAGGGAGCGCCTGGAGGGGGTAGGCCGGCGGTCTCCGCCTCACTGACCAGATTGCGGAGCCTCTCGGCCTGCTCGCGGTGGAAGTCGAGCCGCCCGAGGGAGCCGGGCCGGTGCTTGTCGGCCCACAGGCTCATGGCGCTCCAAAAGCCCGCGCCGGCGGGAGGCGCGCCCGCTACGGCGGCCGCCGAGGGACACACCAAGGCGGCGGGAGGCGACTCCGCCCCCGCGGCTCCAGCAGCCCGGCCCCGGGGGGAGCGTGGCCGAGAGCGCTGGGAGGAGCTGCCGATGCCCTACCTGCAGGGTTTTAGGCTGGGCAGGGTATTAACTCTGTTCCCGCGCCCGCAGAGCCCTGTTGGAGGTCGTTCCGCAGAATCGGTGAGGTTGGAAAAGACTTCTGGGGTCATCGAGGCCCAGCTGTGAGCGAACAGCACCGTGCGAGCCAGACCGTAGCACTGAGTGCCACCTCCGGTCTGTCCTTAGACACCTGCAGGACCGAGGACTCCCGGGCAATGTCCAGCCACCCTTGTTGGGAACAAGTTCTCCCTACAACCCAGTCTAAACACCCTCGGCACACCCTAAGGCCGTGAAGACACAGAGGAGCTTACATTCAGACTGCAATTTGGAACATGCGTTTTCCGAAACCCCACACAACCTGAAAAAACCTTGTGTTTCTTTCCTATTGGTGGTGGAGACACCACTGTTACCTTATTAATAATGGAGCAGGTCGCTCACTGCTGGTGCTAAAGTCATCATCATCATGGCTAGACTTCGCGAACGAAGATTTGGGAGGGCTCTACCCACACTTGCTGCAAGCACGCTGATGGCTTATAAGGCCAATGCGAGATAGGCAAGTCCAGCTGCAAAAGGCACAGCAGAAAGTTTCTGTAGGTGGTATTGTCAAGGCACGATTCTTTCTGCATTGTCTTTTCTCCTCCAGGCTGATTCTGCATGCGGTTTCAAAGGAGGCAGCAGCGTTATACATTGTGTGTCTCCACGACTCCCAATTGGAGGCCAGAGTGGACCAGTGATGGTGGTCAGTATGGCCAAGGCTGAGGTGTTGTTTCAGGGAGTCCTTGTATCTCCTCTTTGGAGCTCCTCTCTTGCGGCAGCCGGTGACAAGTTCACCACAGAGCACAATCTTAGGGAGGCGGTGATCCTCCATCCTGGAGACGTGCCCTGCCCAGCACAGCTGTGTTCTCAGCAGCATGGCCTCGATACTGGTGACCTCTGCCTGTTCCAGAACAGACACATCAGTCATGTAATCAGATCAGTGGATGTTTAGGATTGTACGGAGGCAGCGCTGGTGGAAGCGTTCGAGGAGTCACGGTGGTAGATGACCCAAGATTCCGATCCATATAGGTGCTAAAGTCAGCGTTCTTACTAATCACACACAGATAGGCCTTGCAGGTGGTGGTGGTGACCTGAGAGGTGGGAAGGATGGGAGGGAATTGTCCTGGTTATAGTAGCCAGGACCAGTTTGTCACTGTGTGGGTGTGGTCAGAGCTGTGTATTCTACACTCTATGTCATTTCTCATGAACTATTAATAATGGATTGTTGCCAGCAGCTGCCCAGGATACAAACTGGGTGCTTAAGGATTCTGTGAGATAGGGAAGTCTCCTGTCTTCACACTAAATTACTCAGGTGTGATAACTTCCCTTGGGAGAGTCATTAGCACCTTTGCACCCACCTGAGGGGTCATCTTTGGTAATGGGCCATCAAGGATTCCCAAAATATGCAATGACTCACAGAGTAAATCACTAATTGTGAGACTCCTTGCCCTGGGGAGGTACTGGGGATTCCCACCTGAACCTGAGCATATATAATCTTGAGGTCTGGGGACTTTGGGTACCACTCATTGGACCCAGAGGAGGACTATTGCCTCAATAGGACTGTGGCTGACACCCCTTGACCAGACTGCAACCCTCATCCTCACCAGCAGATTTCTTCTTTTCTTTTTACTCAGGGAGGCCATGTGGTGTTCAGCACAGGGGCTAGTGAGCTCCATTATGCTTGTGCCCCATGGTGCTAAGCTGTACATCTGTTTTTTGTGGATCAAATGGATTTTAATTCTGTATCAGTGTATTTATTGTGATCTTTTTATTAAATTGTAATTCTGTCTTGCAATCTCTCTCTGAGTTGGGTTCACTTCTCCTTGCTGGTTTACCTTTAAACCAGCACAGGAAGGAAGGCATGGAGGGAAGCAGCAAGGTGGTGGCAGATAACAGCCCTTCAAGTATATATGGCTTCCCCTCCCTACCCATAACCTGGGTCAGCAGTGCTGAGCAGCAAGATGGCCACTAAAGAGAGGGCACTTCTGTGTCAGGGGAACATCTGGTCCTCGGGTTCTTCATCTTGATGTTACTCTGGGTCTGCTGCCTCATTATAATTCAGTGGGTTGCCCGCAGTCTACATGTTGCACAGTGAATTTGCAAGGTCCATCTCTGTGTGTGGCTTTATGCGTATGAAGAATATGTATGCAGACAATAATGTAATGAACATGTATGTTATAGAGAAACTCTCATTTTGTTCCTTTGTGTAGTATTCCTAATAAATGGAGTGTCATGCACAAGTTTTCTATTTGAAAGTAGAATTCCTTGAAGCACTGAAGTATGGATATACACATTAAGAACAGTCTGAAATGCATCAGCCTAATTTCTTAATAATTTCTGTGAAAAAAGTTGTCATTAGATGAAGCATTCATGTAACTATTCATATTTTACCAGCTCTGTCTGTGCATTTATTCAGTCAGAACACATAAGATAGATAATGGCTTCACTAATAAAGACATTCAGGTTACTCAAAATGACCACAAAAACCTACTGGGGGCACTAGGTAGTGCTTTTGTTAATACCATGTTACCTGTTTATCTGAAACAGTTGCATCGCTTGCTCTCATAGACATTCATTAATCGGTTTCATTTGTAGGCTACCGTGAATTAGCTCATTCTGTAACTACCTGATAGGAGTTTTGTAGCCAGGTGAAAGTCAGTCTCTTCTCGCAGGCAACTACTGACAGGACAAAAGGTCACAGTCTTAAGCTGTGCAAGAGGAGGTTAGGTTTGACATTAGAAGAACTGTAAAGAGAGATTAGACATTGGAATGGGCTGTCCAGAGAGGTAGTAGAGTCCCCGTCCTTGGAGGTGTCTAAGGAAAGACTGGATGTGACACTTTGTGCCATGGTCTAGTTGGCATGGTGGTGTTAGGTCACAGGTGGGACCTGATGATCTCAGAGGTCTTTTCCAACCTAATTGGTTCTGTGATTCTCCTGTTACTACTTTGTCAGCGCTGTCTTGATATGGGACTGAGTCTGTGAAAGCTGCCGCAGCAATATCCTACCCAGTGCTTGCCTTCACATCCTTTGTTATACTCAGCACCAGAGAATGGCTTGTTCCTCTGCCGTTTTCTATATTTACACTTTGTGGATCTGCAGTGTCTCTCTTGTGTGCCTGTTCTCTCTGCTCCACACCTGCTGTTCTTCAAAATCTCTGAATTTGACCATTAATTTCTTTTTTATCCTTTTTCATTAACTGTATTTATTACTTGTTTTTTAATGCTTTTTCAGATCCTTGGCTCATTTGCCTGACTCTAATAATTTCTGAACAATATGCTGCTCTTCTTGTGTCTGTCAATGTCATGCTTAACTTAATTGCAACCTCTTGATAACTCCTTATAACCTATGCAGTTTTTCCAGCCCTCAGAGATTTTGCTAACACATGCTAGCTTCCAGCAAGTGCTCTAACAGGTACTTCAGGCTTTTAAAGTATCAGTGAAAACAAATCTTTTTTGGATGATGTCAGACTTAAGCAGGTAGGACTAGGTCCAGAAGACTTTTAGATACTTTCAGCTTATGAAGAGATCATGGAATGAAGATATGTAGCATCTCTGAAAAGCCTTAGGCTCTTTTTATTACTAGCTTTATGTATTATTAAACTTCCATAGGATTTCTTCTTATCCTAAGAAAGTCTTGGAAATTTTGCTCTACGTCAGCAATGTGTTTAAGCATGGGCTGACACGTAAGCTTTCAGTTATTTCTTGCTATAGAAAGTAATTAGGCAGATGAACAAAATTAATTTGTCAGGTAAAACTTTTTTCATCTTAAAACCTGGGCATTGCAGTTGTGGTCCTTTATAATTCATTAGAGTGGGCTACAATGCTTTCATTTTCTGCTTCATTAATTTTTTTACTTCACTATAACTAAACAAAAATAAGTAAATATGTAAAATGGAATGGTTTGGCCATCTTTATTACAAATTAATTAATGCAAATAATACAGGACATTGGCAATTTCAGCTGCAGTCACAATTCACTCAAATACAAAGACTGTTAGAACACGTCTCCACTCATTTTGTTCAGTCCAGCAGAAAGGTCAAAAGGTAAAATGACTTCTCTGCATGAATAAGCCAGACAATGTGTCTGAAAATAGAGATTTTTAACTACAAATGGCATTTTGAGCCTCTTACTACCAGCAGGCATGTTATTGGAAAGTGACACAATGTCAGGCACTGTCAGAGAAGCTCCATCTTACACCCAAATTGAAGTAAAACTGTGAGACCTGAGTCCTGTTCATATTATATATATATAGTTTTTAACCAGCTTTAAATTATTAAAACTGTGCTAGAACAAATTAGACTGTCATTATACTGACCTCTGAAGTAACTTTAGAGCATGATCCATGTGATCCAAGATAAACTTTTCTTTTCAGTTTCAAATATTTCAGAGGATCATTGCCACTCCGTTGGCTGTCGCTCTAGATTATGTCTCCCTGTCCTCTTCGGAGCACCTATATTGCTGCAAGAAATTGTAGCATGTCAAGAATGACCAGATCACTAATTACAATGCAAAAAANAAGAGAGACCATAATAATAGTGACATCTGTTCTACTGGTGACATGCTGATGTCATGCAGATTGAATCTGACAGTGGGAAAAAAACCCCAACATTAATGGTGATAGCCAAATAAAATCTAAAATAAACATATATAGATTAGCAGCATTAAAGAAGGTGCTTTATAAGAAATGCAAAACCAAGAAACCCATTTTTTTCCAAGACTCTTGACAGTTTGTCTTGCAATCTCTTATTTACTCTGGAGAATTAAAGTAATAAAAACATCATGGAAATTTTCCATGCAAAGATGAAACTAACTAACTAAAGAGGTACAAGAAGATATGTTTTCATAACCACTGCAAGTGCATTCTGGTAAAGCCTACAGAGATAACATTGAATTGGAGGATACATTCTGTCCATTGGTCATTACTGCAAAATCTTTTGTACATTTGTCCATCTGGAAAAGATTAAGCACAGCAATTTCCTAAAGATAGAGAAAGATGAAAATAATTGGGTGTATTTAAAAAGCTTCAAAAAAACCCACTCAGGGCATTTATTCTGATTTAATAAGTACTTTTTCATGTTCCAAATCCTGCTGCTAAGGACCAGACTCTGCTCTGCTTCCCTAGTCTCTAATGTGCGTGGAGAGGTGGAAGAAAAAAAGATACATATTTTGCTGTTCTTGCACTCTCTGAGGCCTCAATTGGGCATAACTGTGCAAACTAAGATGCTTTTTCTCTAACATTAAAAATTGTCTAACTACACATTTAAGCAAGATTTACAACAGTGTAGTTAATCATGGTAGAAAAACATGAAGAGGCAGTTGACGTTGTTTAAATAGCCTGAACATAAATTCAAACATCTGTCTGGAGACATGTAGAGTTACAGATCTCTTCTTCAGATGAACTACTGTTTTGTAGAACCATTTTCTACTGCAGGTTTTGATAAAAATCATAGGCTATTTTCATATGTAATTTAGGTCTTTTCCCTTGAGTTTTACAAGGTCACTGACTAAAAAATACAGTCAAGGGCTTCTGTTTCCACCAGTCTGCATTTTCCAATAACAGAAGAACTGCAACAAAGGAAGCTCTTGTCTACTTAGGATTTCAGACTTGAATTTATGTCCCTGAAAGATTTCTCAAAATGATTCAATAAGTTAAGAAATATTCAGCATTCTTTTCTGGATGTATTTTAAATAAGGCACACAAGTACCTTACGGAAACTAGTCATGAAGTTCTTCAAGGAATTACATACTGTCAAGTACTTAAATATATGAAGAAATATTGGTGCTTGACCTCTGGAATCCATTTTGTTAAAATACTGAGGTCTGCAATTTGTTTTGTCTCTCTGTAGGTAAGGGTAGATGTCACTGACAAAGGACTAAGGATTGTTTTTTAATGTAGGGGGTTTGTTTCTGTTCTCATCAGGACTTGAATTTTTTTTATTGACTTGACCTACTTTTACTGTGAAAAAATCATGGAAAATAATGCATTTTTGCAAAAAAAATTGGGTGCATGTACAGGAAAGAAGTTACATCCTAGATACCTCTGCCTGTAATATCCTAACTAATGTGACTAAGATAATTATTTTTTACATTTCTAACACTTGATAACTCCTTTTTTATGTATATAAGCTTTTTTCTTCATAATAAATGTCTCAGATCCTTTGAATTCATGGAGTATTAATAAGTTAAATTCAGACACCTCTGAACACATCTTGGTGTGTTCAAATATGGCAATAAACATGGCATGGAAAAATCAGATTTGTATTGCATTCCTATAAAGTAAGTTACTAGAAAATTATGTTACATGAACCTGTATCTATTCTGTGCCATTGGTAGAACATGTTGTTTGTCCTTGTAGTGCGTTGACCCTGGCTGGATGCCAGGTGCCTGCTAAAGCTTCTCTCTCACTCCCCTCTGCAACTGAACAGAGGAGAGAAAATTTATAATGAAGGGGTCATGAGCTGAGATAAGGACCAGGAGAGATCACTCACCAATTACTGTCATGGGCAAAACAGACTCAAAGTGGGGATATTAATTGAATTTTTTACTAACAGAATCAGAGCAGAAGAATGAGAAGTCAAATCTTAAAAATACCATCCCCCACACACCCTCTCCTACCAAGTTCTACCTCCTCCCTGCCAACAGCACAGAGAGACAAAGAATGAGGGTCATGGTCAATTGTTTCTGCCACTGCTCAGAGAGAGGAGTCCTTCGCCTGTTTTTCATGGGATCCTTCCCATGGGAAACAGTCCTTCAAGAACTTCCCCAGTGTGAGTCCATCCCATGGGCAACAATTTTGCACAAACTGCTGCAATGTGGGTCTCCCACATGGCCAAAAGTCTTACTAGGAAACCTGCTCCAGTGTGGACTCCTGTCCCCATGGGTCAGCAGGTCCCTGCCAGGACCCTGCTCCATCATGCACCTCCCATGGGGTCACAGCATCCTTTGGGCATCCACCTCCAAGGGCTGCAGATGGATCTCTGCACCCCCGTGGTCCTCCATGGCCTGCAGGGGACAGCCTGACTCACCACGGTCTGCACCATGGGCTGCAGGGGAACCTCAGCTCCAGTGCCTGGAGCACCTCCTGCCCCTCCTTCTCCACTAACCTTGGTGTCTGCAGAGTTGTTCACATATTCTCTCTTCACTCGTCTGGCTGCAATTTTATTCTGCCCAACAACTTTTTTTGCTCCTTCTTAAAATATTATCACAGAGGCATTACTGTCGTTCCTGACTGGCTTGGCCTTGGTCAGTGGTGGGTCCATCCTGGAGCTAGATGGCATTGGCTTTGCTGGACATGGGAGAAGCTTCTGGCAGCTTCTCACAGCTACAGCCCTCTCACTACCACACCCTGGCCACACAAACCCAATATACCCTAATCATGGATTTCATATATTTTCTGAAATGCAAAGGTTCTACATCACATACTATGTTTTATGAACTTAGTAATGTTTCAGAGCTTGACTATCATAATTTCATTGCCTATAAAATCATCAAATTATGCTTGTAGGTTCTCTTTTATTCAGGCTACAGTAGCCTTACTCATGTCTCTTAATTTGTCTTTTCCCTTGTAGATTAATTACATTTTTGTTGAATCAATGGACATACTGAAGCTTTTAAATTTCCCAGTTTTCTCCTGAGACTCTTCATTTTCAAAAGAGCTTTCATCTTAAGTTCAATGTCAGTTTCAGTAAATTTTGCTAATCTTTCAAGTTGTGTTTTGATGTCAGTCAGTAAACTCATCAGAGGTTTACATAGATTTACTATCTAATCTGAGGCCAGCCCTGTTGATGTGTCAGTAGGTAGAATCTTAAAAGCAGTGCGTTCCCATATCCTCCCTGTAAATATATTTCTGTTATAAACATATATAACAATAGAACATGCTACATCATGCTACACTTCCTGGTTTCAAACATCAAAATGTCCAATACACAATGACAAAAGAAATTTGGAACAGAAATTTAGTTTGAAAAGCATTTACCACAGATTAATTTGCCTTTGGTAACAGGAGACTTTTGCACATAACACTATTACCTAACTGTGGTCTTGAAAAATTACCACAGAATACCCAGTATGAAAAGCTATTAGATACATCTTCATACAGCTGCATTGCTATTGATGTGAATGGAAACGAACCACAGTCCCAGAGCTCCTTGTGCTGGAGGGTTTTACCAGCTGAGATTAGATGTTTGACTTCCTGTTCCTCAACATTGCAACACTATAAAGAAAAAGTGCTGCTTTTCTTTTTGTTGAACAAAAGGGAAAACTGTGTCATAAGGTCTTCTGATCATTCCTCTGGTTCTTTTATTTCTTGGGCAAGGGCACTTTAAAATTAGTGGGTTTTGTTGAAGTAGGCAATGCTGAGGCCAGCTCCAAATGTTAAACTCTCCTTGAGGAACAGTCTGCTATGCTGTTAAATTTAAGGAAAATGAGACATAATAGATCAAATGTTTTGCATTAGTTCTCTTCCTCTGTTTTGTCCTTCCACTTCTTCAGGTATCTGTCTGAATTTATATTTCCTTACAGTGAACTATGTGAAGTGAGTCTTTTCAAACTTTGGTGCAAGTAGAACAGAGTTCATATGAATAATTTGCTGTATTCATGGCAAAGATGTTCTCTTGTTTCATTTTGCCTCAGGTGTCTATCATTTGGAAGAATTGGCTTAAACTATCAGCATATGAAGGCCTTGAAGAACCATTAAGTTCATCCTGCAGATATGCAGTTGTTAAAATTTATGGATTATTTTCTAGCTGCACATACGTGACTGCACTGTTTGTAATAGAGAAATGAGGTGCCTGGGCTAACACTTCATATCTTCTTAAAATTATCTAAATTGTTACTGTCATGCTTCTTTCTCTTCCTCTCCTCCCAACTTTCTACCCTTTTACACTTTTCCATTACCGTGCCTTTCTAATTCCATGAACAGCCAGTTCAGTGAGCTAAATGGGCAATAAAAGTAATTACTTTTTGCCACTCTAGATTCCAGGAATTTCTGCTATAGAATCAGCCGGGTGCAAGGGGTTGGCAACACTTTGCTCATGCCAACTTCAAACTGTTTAAAATCTTGAGGAGTCACATTGTCAGAACAATGCATTAGGGCTGTATTTGCTGCCCTGTCCTTAACTTTATTCTTTAAACTTTATTATTTTTCATAGAGAGACCTGAGACCACTCTTGGTGTTTGTGTAAGCAGCCTCTGTTTCATAGTTTCTGGTCTGGATGATGAGGGACCTCCCTGTTTCTAAACAGCTCTTCATTAAGGCAGTTGTTTACAGAGATACTGTGACTATGAGTAGCCTTCATGTGCACAGGCTGTCACTTCTGCTGCTTTCTACGCATTTTTCCTTTCTGAATCTGTTTGGTTTTTTTCCTACTACGTTCTCTGCACTTAGGCATCATTCCTTTTACCAATCTATATTACCCTTGTGCGATGGCTAATTAGAAGTCTGTATCAGACATCAAAACTGTGGTGAATTCTTAGTACCTGAAAGATACTTATCTTTTAATAAGGTAAGTAATAAGCTTGACTACCAACTTGCACCTCAGGAAGTCTTCTATCACCCCCACTTCACCATAGGCGAATCAGAGCTTAAGTCAATCCAGCAGTTCACTTGTCTGGGAAGCATCATTTCCTCAGATTGACAAAGAAATTGACGACAGGTTAGCAAAGGCATACAGAGCTTTCGGAGAATTCCATAGAAGAGTCTGACGCAATAAACACCTGAAGAAAAGTACAAGGATCAGTGTCTACAGAGCCATCGTACTGTCTAGTCTTCTCTATGGGTCTGAATCTTGGGTCATCTACCACCACCACCTGCAACTCCTCAGATGTTTCCACCAGCGCTGCCTCTGTACAATCCTAAACATCCACTGGTCTGATTATGTGACTAGTGTGTCTGTTCTGGAACAGGCAGAGGTCACCAGTATCGAGGCCATGCTGCTGAGAATGCAGCTGCGCTGGGCAGAGCACGTCTCCAGGATGGAGGATCACCTCCTCCCTAAGATTGTGCTTTGGGGTGAACTCGCCGCCAGCTGCTGCAAAAGAGGAGCCCTGAAGAGGAGATACAAGGACTCCCTGAAACAACACCTCAGCCTTGGCCATATTGACCACCATCAGTGGTCCACTCTGGCCTCCAACTGGGAAACGTGGAGGCACACAATGTATAACACTTCTGTCTCCTTTGAAAAGACACAATCAGCCTGGAGGAGAAAAGACTACGCAGAAAGAACTGTGCCTTGACAGTACCACCTACAGAAACTCTCTGCTGTGCCTTTTGCAACCAGACTTATCTCGCATTGCAACCTATCTCACATTGGCCTTATCAGCCACCAGCACGCTTGCAGCAAGCATAGGTAGAGCCCTCCCATGGCTCCCATGGCCTAACCATGATGATGATGATGAATAAGCTTGATAATGAGTTAAGCTTGATAGGAAAGTGATAAATAGCAAGATCAGTGTATCTTTCCTTTTTGGATACCAGTACATATTTTTGGACCTGGCCAGTGGGTTCCACTTGAGTGTTCTAGACATAGTACCTTGCAGATCATGTCTGAGAGGCTACATAATCTTGTACAGTTCTGTTTGTGCAAGAGGCCTTTACTTGTTAATCACAATACATGTAGTAGTAAATGAAACCAGACGGTGGCCATTCTCAGTGAATGAGATGAGCTGTCACCAAATGTTGCAGACCATCCATGGGACCTACTGAGAATAGTCCCCAAGCTTTGCTGTTTCTCAGGCAACACCCAGACTTCACAAGCCAAAATCATGTCAAGCACCATGTAAACAGTTTAATGATACAGGCCCTGGCCATATGTGGTTTATCAGTATAGATATACAGTAAGACTGTATGTGTGCTGCTGAACTAAATTAAACAGAGCCTAAGGACCATTCTCTGAAGCTGAATGATAGAGGCTTTGGTGTTTCTAGTCTTTATTAATTATGTACTGTTTATTTTATAGATACTTATTTTTATTTTTCTGTACAGAATGTCTGATATAAAGAGAGGGCTGAGTTGCATCCCATTAAAGTTTTCATAGCATGGCACTGAACATATATTTGGCATCTCCTGAGATATGAGGAAATATGAGTAGATACGGCATATTTTGGGGGCTGAAGGGTCTGCTAGGGCAGTGCTGGAGAAGCAGGTAGGATGGAGGAAGCTGTACATGGTGCAGTCTTTTCCATGCTGCCTGTTAGAAACAGCATGTGCTGTTCTCCAGAGCATGCCTTGGCATTGCCTTAGAAAGTATTAGTTAGAAAGGGCCAAAATTGTTCCAAGGAACATGCTTAATCTTGGGTAGCAGGGATGAGCAGCAGTATAGTGCATATATATGCATTCTTTGGCCTCTATCACTTACCAATATAAAGGAGCATGAGTATTATATGACCAGTACTGACCAGCCATGCTAATGGCCACCTGGAAGACTTCAAGCACAGGAGACAGACTGCTTGTGTTGCTTCTAGGAACTAAGGGACATGAATTCCAAGTAGCACTTTGAAAGGTTCAAAACAAGAAGAATATGGTTCTCCACAAGATTCCGTGAAGACTAAAAGTTCACAGGAGTTAAGGAGGAGGCCACATAAACTCACACAAGAAAAATCTGCAATGTTTACTGACTTTGTGAAAGCTACATCTGGCCCAGAGGTCCAGAGCACCATTGTTGGATTTCGGGACAAGGTCCAGGGAATTTATCTATATTTTCCCCACTTTTCTACTTTGTCCTGTACGTCTTCTGTGAGACAGGATACTGAGCTGGAGTTGCTGGTCCAGCTGCTATGATCTCTCATATTTATCTTCAGTCTCATCTCCATCACTGTGCATGCATCCAGTGAAATCAAGACATACAGAGTCTGCTACTTGGACTGTTACTTTTTTTCCTTTGCTTTATGTTGGGAATTTACTCCAGACAGGATCAAGTCATATCTATTTCTTTAGCACCTACAGACCTACATCCTTTTGTCATTGTAAGCTTCCTACGTAGCTTAGTAGGCCCTTAATTAGCTTGTATATCTTTTCTGTCATTCTTCCAATCAGCCAGAGCAGACTATTTCTTCTAGGAAGCATAAATTTGGCTTTTTAGGTCATTAGTGCCTCTGCTGGTAAATTATCTTGCTCCCAGAAAAAGCTGCTGTAATTCTTTAACACCGCCAGACAATAAACCCTGCCTTTCTCTCATACCTTTTTCTGTCAGCACCTTGTTTATCTGTTCCAGAAAGTCTGCCTTTCTGCCACTTTGTTGGTAACTGGTGGAAGAAGTCATGGGTCTATTTGCATTCTGCATCAGTGTGCAGTGTCTGAGCAGCAGCATGAAGTGTCTGCACTTAGTGTGTCAGATATGTCATGCCTTTTCAATTTCAGCTCTGTTCCACTTTTTACCTGCAAATCCTTCAATTGGCCCATATTCTAGAAAATAGAGCTGTAATTTACTATGACATGACTTCCCCTATTAAAAATGTGTACATCTGTTCACTTAGCTATGGCTTCCTCAGCACCCTCCAGTAAGCAACATAATTAGAGTTCTAATTGCAACCTTCTAATGAGTCCTTCCCCACATATCTCCCAATCTAATTTTAAATGCGACATAGCAAATGGTGCTAATAAACAGCAAGGAGAGAACATGATAGGGGGAATATGTTATAGCATGTGTTATAGCAATATCACATATGAAAATTTATTAAAGCATGGATACAAATGTGAACTCATAGGCTTATGTTGGTATTAGAAACTTAAGACTGTCTAAGAAGACAAAGACATAGATGTGAAGTACATTCAGGACCATATCATTGGGCCTATCTCACATATATCTAAAGATACAAATGGAAATTTTTTTTCTGGTACTAATAGAAATTTTCTTTTATTTCTAATAGACATCTGAAGTCCTTTGTTCTTTGGAGGTATACTGTTATTTCAGAAAACTTATATTTATCAAAGTGGTGATTATCAAAACAGTTCTGAGACCTTCCACTGACTTCAGAAGGTAACTGATCAGCTTTATTGTTTGTCTGCTTGGATACATGTGAAGCCTGTGCTGCATCTGTAGTCAAGGAACCTCTGAGAGAAGTCGGATATGTAAGTTTAAAAGATGATGCTATTAAAGGTTTTGGTACTATCAAAAGCTTTAATTATTAAATCATTATAGAAATGGTGCAGATTTTTATCACAGCGAAGGAGATAATTTGCTGTTAATGTCCATAGATTTAAGATTTTATCTACAACATACAAAGGAAATTTGATTTATTAGATTTAAAATCTTACTAACCTTACAATATATTTAGTAATATAGTGGAATATTCATTCTTGGGCAATCCAGCTGTTCCACTAATTGTTACAGAAGCACCCTCAGGTAAAGTGTCATTGCTTCTTCTTTTTGTTTTTACAACCTCTGTTTATCATTGAACACCATATGGTGCATGTTCTTGACATCATTCATCAGTATAGCATCATGAATTCTGTGCCCCTGTTGTGCATGCTGGTGTCAGTCATACTGTGATTTCAGAATATAGGGATTGCCAAAAGTGTTTTTTGTTCCCAACAATCGAACACTGTTGTAGTTTTCATTAAATGGGAATGATTTTTAGTCTATTTTTTCATATTACAATGTAATTCAAAGCATGAGGGACCATCCCTCCTCCCCATCCAAGTTGAACAGGGAACAACTGTCCCCAGCATCTTAGAACGTGCTGGAAAGGTGGGTTCCTGAAGTGAAGCATCCCAGGAACTCAGAAGACAGGAGATAAAAACAGGTATGCACCACAGATCTTCCTTCATGGTACTTGGATTCTTTTGCCTGCTCTAGCACTGCGGACTTTTGAAACCCTTTTTACTGGGGACTGCCAGCCTCAGCTGAGTCATCCCAGTGTGACCAGCCACCACCAATAGCTCGGGAATTTCCCTTTCGGGAGCTGCTCAAAGCACCTCTTCCACACTGCCTGTTACTGCAAATGCAAAGATACAATCTAATTCAGATCTATGTAAATTCAAATGTTCCCACTGATTTTGGTGGAGAATGTTTCAAGCAGTCTTTGTGTCCCTGTAAATAGAGTAAAATTCCCACTGATTTTGCAGAGAACAAGATTGGGCTTGGACAAGCAAAGACAATGTACAGAGACACAGGTGGGAGATATTTTTTCCATCCTTCCTTCAATGAGTTTCCATCCGAATTCTCTTCCCCTATGTCCTAGGATATAATATTCCCTTTTATCTGACTCTTAATGCTTTCTCCTGGTAGTGGTAGCATGATTTATAAAGCAAGGTCTTTAGCCCCTTGCTAAACCCAAGGTTCCATAATTGCCCATCTGGGCAACTCTTGAATCCTTAAATCCCTAGCTCCATTGTCTGTGAGCTTGGGAACCACACTGATATCAGTGTCTGGGAAACCTTGGTACAACAAGAATGTAAGCTGAAGTTTAGGCCAAGTGAAATATCAGTTTATAATGTAATTTTGAAAATCTGCTGATATATGCAGTCTCAGGACAAATTAAAACCTCAGCAGGAGTAATGCCGTGCTGTGTGAAAAGATTGCAATTGATGCTTCTATTTTTTACTGTAATTGCCTGAGACCCTCAGGAGAATACACACCAGACTCTGAATGAAAGCACACTTGTAAGGCCTATGAGCTGTGACATAAACTGGTGTTTTGAATAGCACAGGGATGTGAAAAAGAAAAATTACACCACATGTAGTCTTGAATGAGAAAACCAAATTAGCTCCTTCTGCTGTAGTTGCTGCTACTCATATACTTACAGGTTTGTTTTTGTTTAAAAATAATCTAAACTGCTTTTTAATGTAAAAAAAAATTATCGCTCATAAAAACTCTCAGGAGGTAGATGTTTTATTATCATGGCTGACACGAATAATGTGCAGCATGAGGAACTTCCTACTGTGGCAGAATTTAAATGGTAAAAAAAATATTTAAGTATTCATCCAAAGTACAGAACAGCAGGAGATTTTATTGTCTTGCCCTGAATCATCAGGTCATTTCCAAATAGCTAAAGTGATACAAATGAGGCTCCAGCAAGTTCCTCTAGTCCTGGCCTTACCTCTTGCAAGCCTTGTCTCACCTCCTTAAGCCAAACTGAACCAACCCTCCCTACAATCATAGAAAGCGGAATATTGTGGGGCCTCTGAGTTCCTGGCTTGTATTTCTCTGCTGTTCTCTCTCTGAACTAAAGTATCAGACTTGCATGATTCAGAGACAGTTTTATGATGTGGATTCTTGTCTACAACCAAGGGAAGCAGTCCAATAAATTCCTTTTAAAACCAGTGGACTTGTTGAATTTCAGTAATTTTGATCGAGGTTGTTCCTGGTCCTAATCACTCTGAAAAGATGCAGATAATCTGCCTTGCTGTGTCTCTGCTTCCAAGATTATTTTTATCTCATTACAGTATGATTGTTCTGATGGTGAATACTGACTATATTTTAAAGGGTCCTGTGGTACTTCATATTTCCTAGAGCAGCCAGTCCTTCCAAAGTGAGGAAGGTAGGAGTCAGGCAACCACTGATAAGATGCAGAGGGAGAACTAAACTGCATTGCTTGCCATTTCCATGTATCTGGGGAGCTAGCAGGTCCCTTGCTTAAATCTCAGTGACTGCAAATACAATGTGTAATGTTTATAAAAAGTATAACTGTCCTATGTATAATAAATGCTCTGCTAGTGATGCTAGGACAGAAAAAAGCTTTCTTCATGAATTATTTTTTTTCTTCATTTGAAATCAAATTATACATTTTTCTCAGCTCATACAGGATACCTTTAACTTTCTGTTTCATTATTTAGAGACTTGCTCTTGCTGCCACTGATTAATGGTAAACAATGTATTCCTCATCCAAATTACTTACATGATTTTTTCGCCCTCAAAACCATCTCATCAATCATACTATTAAAGGAACATTATAAAAATAAATGTAAGAAACTATCATGTAAACTCTCTACAGTTTACAGTAAAATCTGAGTTACCATCCGGAATTTGCATGACAGTTTCGTTTTAAAAAAGCACTGGTCATTGAAAAATATTTAGTAGAATCATAGTTTCCTATTTTTGTATCTTCATAGAAGTGTGACTAGTTCCTAGCCCATCAAAAAAATATGATTGTAGTTGTATGATTCATCAATAAATGAAGCAGAATTTCATCTTCCTTACCTCCTGTTGCTCTTTAACTATTGCATGTACCTCCAACACAAAAGCAGCTACGGTAGCGAAGTCACATAGAATCTCTGATGTTTCAGTATATTTATCATTTAAAATATGTAATAGATAAATGTACTTCCAAGTATATTGCTTAACATTCCTTATCTTTTAAGTCTATTTCAGTGACATTCAGCAATTCAGGCAAAATTGTCCATGTGCTTGGTCACTTGAGAAACAAAATTGAGCCGTATCTTTTGTATGCACCTTATTTAGCTCCTTGCTTTCATTAACCATTTACCAAGTGCTAGAAATTCAGACCTTTATCTTGTAACAAGTACAATTCCAGAAAGCACCTGATGTTTGAAGTTCTCAGTTTACTCTGGAAATGTGACCTAAGCAATCAAAACCATATAGATATATCTGAGAATTTTCTTCCAGCTCATTCTTTTTTTTTTTAGTTTTCTCAGAGAGAAATGCCAAAGGAACTGCTTCCTTTAAGAGCTGAGCATGTTTGTTTAGCCAATAATAGTCAAACTCTGCAATACAAAAATTAATCCCTGTAAATGTGGCTTTTTCATGGATATTCTCCTATTTCTTGTAGCTTTTCAGTTGAAATGATTAAATGAAATATTAAAAATCTATTTGTTCTTCCCCTTATAGGTTACATGCAAACTGTTGGTTAGATTGCATGTCTAAAATACTATGTATGTGTGAGGCCCAGCTATAATTATGTCATCTGATGAAATAGTTGTTTGAGGTAACACTGGGACCACTGTGTCCCTGCACTTCTCAAGTAGTTCTTGTTTGGTGCTGCTAGCCAGGGAGGTCACAACTAGAATCTCAAGTAAATAAACAAAAAGCTGTCTGTGAACCTTAAGTAGAGCTGTTGAATGAGAAACATGATGAAATTGGGGGCAACTGAAAGTATTTGCTGATTTTGTCTTGATCTGTTAGTAGTGTTATTTCTTCCTGAAAATGCAAGAAAAGCCAAAGCAGCACAACATTTCTGAAAAGGAACATGCACTAAACAATGTTCTCAGCTTGAAATCACCAAGATTGTATTTTCAACTGTTTCATGATTATTCTTTTCAGTCGAAGAAATTTTGTGAGTTGATCCAAACTATTTTCCAGCTCTTCACCTGACAAGAGAAAATCGATTTTGCTTGTTTGTTTGTAACTTGATTCAGTTTTCTGTTTAGGTAAGCAAACCGGGAAACACTGATTTGCATAGTTCTGTGACCTTCTGTTAGAAAACAATAACAAACAACTACAGAAGAAAAAAAAAAAAGAAAAAAAAAAGGTGCCAGGGTGCAACTTGCAGTGCTTTGGGGTCTGTGGGTTCATGTACCTGTGAGTTACGGTGCTGGGGTCTGTGCCTGGAGCACAGCAGCTGGTGTTCCTGCAGGGATCTGGGACCTGCATGGACCTCGGACCTGGACCTGGGAGCAGAAAAACACTCCCAGACTTAGTAATACAGACACTGAATATTTGCACTGTATCCAATGCTGCTTTAACATCTACAATCTGGCAAAAGTGGTTGGAAAACTCAGCTAGGAAACCATGCCTTGCTGCCCCATTGACATATTTTCCTTTATAATGAAAGACTAATTTTAATAATTATGATTCAAACCTTTCAGGCTAACGAAATTCTTTCTACAATTTAATTTAAATACTCCTTTTGTATTATTTTTCGCAGATTCACATCTCCTGATCCTGGCCTGTGCTCACCTGCCCCCAATCTCCAGGCGCTGCCCTGTAAGAGGACTGCAGCCCACGAGGTGGCAGAGCTCGCCTTGAAGAGCAACCTCTGGTTAAAAAAAAAAAAAAAAAAAAAAAAAGA
>VXAU01003080.1:98287-175211 GCA_013399695.1 Formicarius rufipectus
AAAAAAAAAAAAAAGAACCCTTTGTTTTTTTTAGGCTAGCAAAACTCCCTCCCCCACTTTCTTCTGCTTACTCATTAATCGCAAATATACCTTCCTTTTTGCATATAAATTATAATTTCCTTAGAAAAATAAAGGAAAACAATCAGCCAAATGTAGACAGGGAGATCAGTTATTATATTGCTTTTGATTCAAAGGTTCTCTGTCAACAAAAATAGGAATTTTTGTCTAACTTCATTTATGTTAAGAGTTCCAAACTAGTTGAACAAATTGTGACTTGTTTAATCTCATTAAAATTTAACTCAATTTTGGTGTTTTTCTGAAAACTTGGAAATGGTGAAACCAAATGAAAAATGTGTTCAACCCTTCAGCTTTTAGAATAGTAAATTATTATTATTTTTTTAAGGAATGCTTAAAAATCATCCCCCAATAAGAAGTGTCCGTCACTGTTTAGAAATTATTAAATTTTCATCTGCTTATGACAGAAATTTGACGTGAGCAGCTCAGTATAGCTTGACCAGTAAAGAAGTTCAAACGTGACTCCATTTGATTTTGTTCCTTTTCTTTTTTCAGCTTCCAGGCACAAAGGGAGAGCATGTACGATTAGCACAGTTCTAAATTAGAGTCAGTGATGTTATTGTATGAGTTAGTAGGAGCGCAATATTCATTCTAAGTGTGCCAATCCCTATAAGAAAGCTGAACAGGAGAGTTATTTAAGGAGATTAAATGATGCAGAATAAAGCTTCCAAAAGCTGTAATTGAAAGTGACAGAAACATTAGCTTTGAAACAAGTAACATTTAATCATACAGATTATACAGAAACATAATTTTTGTATGTTGTTTTCTTCAATAGAATTTAATTTTAATCTGTTGAGACAGCTCATCATTTTCAGCTGCCTACTGCCAGAAGCCTGTCAGAATATGTAAATGTGCATCTACTGTGAGGAGTGGGACCTGTTCTCTCCAACACTGGCCTCAGTTTATGCATGCCTAAAATTTCAAGTGCTCCTACCTGCACCTGTGGGTTGCAGGTGTAAGAATTTCCATCACTCTTTGCCTTTGTATGTACCTTTTGAATGGTTGAACTTCTGAACTTCTGGACAACCCAAGTGGTCCAAGTGAAAGCATCATATTTGTGCAGCCATAAGTAGAGCATTATTAAAGGGCAAAGGCACAAAGGGAAAAAAAAAAAAAAAAAAGCCTTTACATGAACAACACAGAGTGTCCAGGAGAAGGGTTCAAACCCTCCTGTAAATAACATTTATTCTCTTGCAAGTATACAGGAAATCCAAACGGGATCACAGTAGCTGAAGACAGGAAAGAATTTGTAAGTGGCTTGATTAGTTAGGACACAGAGAGAGTAAATCCCAGTGTAGAACCAGAATAATAACAACTCCCTGATGTGGCAGAACATGTACATGCCCCTGCCCTGACCGATATGAAACCTAGCCCTGTATTTGTAGAATGTGGGAACAGGAGCAAATGTGACTTTCTGAAAGACTGATATGAAGTGTCTTTGCCTCCTGGGGACTCAGAAGGGCCAGAGACAGGAGAAACTCACATTGAGACTAACCTGCTGTTTATAGCAGCCAAGAAGTACATGTGAAAGCATGTCAAAAACTCCAAGCATTTTGGATGGTTACCATGAAACTTCTTGAGTTTATTTGCTTGTTATAAAACTTGTTTGAAAGTGAAGCCAGCTATCCAAAAAAGGGTTTGATCAACAAGGTTATAGGGAAGTTTATTTTATTTTTCTCTGCCAGTGCCTTTCTTTGCTAATACGGAAGCTTAAAAACCAAAGTTTCACTTATGTTTCATTCTCAGTTCCTTGCAAAATCGGAGTTATTTAGAGATGCCTTTTGTTTTGGGGAAGTTCATATCAATAGTTCAACATGGCATATTTCCAGAAAGCAAGTATTTTGTATATAGAGCAGTTCATTTTGCTTATGGGGAGAATATTAAAACAGTAACAGCTTCCGTGTGAAATGCAGTCTTGAATTTGAAAGAGGCCAGGGTGTCATTGGTAAGTCCCAAGCAGCAATTCTGGCTGTTCTCCAGCCCTCTGGGCACTGCAGCAGCCCCTTCTGTCCTGTGACAGCTTATAGATAACCAAGCACCTACGTGACCCGATTCAAAACCCTGACAGAGTTGGTGCCACCCCTTTGTCATTGACAGGGAGACTCCAAGCATGAGATCAGGACACAGGAGCCCTAGTTCTGGGCTCACGGTGCCTGGAAAGGTTTGGGACTGCAGGTCCCATCGTGGATGAGATTGCCCTAATGGGTAAGTTAAGGGGAGCTGTGAGTAAAGACACTTCCACCCTTGCCATGACAGCCAGGATACTGCTCATCAGAACTTTAAGACCCAGAGGCCCAAGACAACATAGAGTGTGGGTGGTAGGGGAAAAGCTTGGGATCTTGCTTCCTTCACTGTTCATACACTTCTCATTGATGACCCTTCAGATCAGAATATCAGTCCACAATGCAGGGCTGGGACCACTGTGATCTCACCTCCTGCCTACAGGTCAGGCTGGGGCTTGTTCCAGAGGTCTACCTGGCTCCACTGGCTGAGCACCAGGGGAGGTAAAGTTTCAATAAAAAGTCCAAAAGTTCAGGAAAAAAAATATTAATTTATCCATATCCAAAGTAAAAATTTTATTATCTTCAGGGCAAGGACTGTCTTACCACCTGTGGTTGCAAATGTTTGAGCCATTTGCCCTTTGTCAGTAATAAATGATAACATAGCAAGGAAGAAAAATGGACTTCAGAAAAGACTTCTGGCCTAAAAAGAGCAGCCAGAGAGATTAAACCTGCAGGCATAGCTTTAATGGTGATACTGTCACTAAGAAAGATACACGCTCTTGCCAAAAAAAGAGCTGTTATAATACTCTGTTTATCACAGTGTTCAGTACAGGACATGTAGTCATTCTAGCGTGGAGTAACACTTGCTATATTGTGCTCAGAATAAGTAATGAACATGATGTGAGTAAGAAATGTATCAGCTCTTTCCAAAATTGTGTCTGGGCAGACAAGGGGGTCGGCTGCCACTCAGCAGGACACTCAATCTACTTTGTGCTACTTTGATGGCACGGAGCTCCTAGGAGGTTTTAATGACTGGCTGCATAGGGATGCTGCTTGTATGAGGACAAAAGCCACCGGTGGACAAGAGGTCCAGCATGACTTGGTCACAGTGTCAGGAGGTACCAGCAATACTCTTGATGTTCTCCAAGAATCTGCAGGGATTTTGACAACCTACTGTTTCTCTTTGTGCACCACATTTTTAATTGAGCATGGGTGGCTGTAACTGAGATCAAAAGGTCCTAATTTCTGATTTCTCCACAGCTGTTGATGCCACCAATAAAGGGATTTTGCCAGACTGCATAGTATTCGTTGAAATAAGCAAAATTATTCCTAAGTGGTACTCTATGCTTCCCCTGTTGATGTGACCCAGGTGACAGCTGTGGATCTCTCTGGAATGACGAGTCATCAGACATCTGAAGCCACAATGGAGGACAGGAGTTTACTGTCTAGTAGACTAATGGTCCTCAAACCTGTGCCTTCTTCCTAGCAGCTCATGGCACCATTATGAGCAAATCAGCAAACCTGACACATCTCTGAATGCCAGTTAACTGCCACTTAATTCCTTCATTGGAATGCTGAAGGGTTGGTGGTATCTGGAGGGATAAATCTGTTTGTTTCATAATGGTTCCTCTTACAAAGCCTTTCATAACTAAAGCATGTGATCTTGGTGTTGCAAAGACCTGGGCAGCTCTTACAATGTGAGCTGGTAACACTAGTCAATGGCAGGCATCTTCCAAAGTTACGTTTAGGGTATGATGTAAAGACAAGAAGCATCTGCAGGTTTTGAGGAAAATAAGTGAATTTGGGAGATAAAGGAAATCAGTGACATTTTATTTATCTATGTGGAGTGAGCAGCCATTATGTCCAGCTTTGGATAAACATCTACTAAAGCTTCTGAACAACAAACTAGACAAGTGGGAGCTTTCATAAAAAATAAAGTGTATTTCTATAAAAAGTCTTATTTATCTGAGGTGATAAAAGAAAAGCTGAGTAGAAAAGCTTAATACACTACTATATCAGTTTTATAGCTGAGCAGCTGCTCATAAATTCAATGGAATTTCATCAGTGTTAAACTAGAAAAACACAATGGGAAAAAAAAAACAAAACAAACAAACAAAAAAAAACATTCTTCTGAATTCAAAGAGAAAACAAGATCAAGGGTGAGTTTGCTTATTTTGATAATAAAGTAAATGCTGTAAAAAGATGGAAAGCAATCATATGATTAGAAGAATCAGTAAGACTAGTTATACAGAAATATCATTGATTATAAACTCATTGCTCAATTTTTCAAAAGCTATGAGAGTGACAATTTATGCTATTAGTTCCTGTTAAAAAACACTCTGCTATAGAATCTGCTGTAGAAGTTATCCGTACAATATGGGAAGAAGAAATACTTGGTGAAGAAAGGACACCTGATTTTTTGTAATGGCATATTTCCACTGCCTTATAGCTACCTTTTAGTTTTTAATCTTTTCTTCCTGTTCTAAAATATTGACAAACTTTCCATTCCACATAAACATCTAGACTTCAATAGTAAAAAATAATTAAACCCTACACAAAAAAGAATCCTTTAGGTTTTTTTCCATAAAATCACTTTATAAACACTTTCAAAAGCTGCCAATCTACTAATTTCCCTAGATGTCTTGTTGTATCATAGTAATTGAATTGTAGTCTCTTAGCTGTCTTTTTCATAACTAAGTTTACAGGAAATGCATCTTCATCCTTGTGTACCATAGTATAAAAATGTTCATCTGGGAATACAGTTGTATTTATTGACTCTTCAGAATTTGTAATTTCTCTTAAAAGAAATTCAGTTAGCTCTTTTAAGCTTGCATGAACTGATGAAGGCAGAAAACTGTAATGATTTGAAGATACTTCTAGGAGTGTTATGACTGTATACGATTTGGTACAGGATCTGCATTAGAAGTGTGTTCTCCCTGGTACCCACATATTCTTGCCACATTCTTTAATTTTATAAAATGTGTCTGACTGCAAGATCTCCAAAACAATATGCTTTATTTAAAATATATCACAGTTGCTAATGTAAAGTTTTTATGCAATCCCACATCAAAAAGACAGAGCAGTAGAGAAGATAGTCACCAGAACTGATCTCTTGGGAAGTAAGAGAACTAATCCCAGAATTCTACTGGGAGATGGAGCTTCTACCCTCTTCATGTCCTTATTTAAGGACTGAAATTGGAAGTTTCCTGGCTGACCTCGGATGTCAGAGCAGCAGGTACAGCAAGACACCCTATGGGTTATATGTTCTTGGCAACTACTTGCAAGAGCCTTGGGCGGTACGTGGCTTTTCACTTCCCAGCAGAACCTCTTACCCAAGCACAGATTTCAGGCAAGCAGAGAAATTTTCTACCAAGCCCATGCCATTGGGAGTGCCCAGCAAGCCCTGTGCTGTACTCCTATGTCCTTGCAAACATACCTGCCTGGGTACTCAGTGCCAAGGCTTTGTCCACAGCAGAGATCCCAAAGCACCCTCAGTGCCTGGAGGAGCATCAAAAGGGACAGATTAGCCCACAGACTACCCCAAAACCACCATCACTCTCCTCTGCCTCTATGGCAGCCCAGGGTATTGGTTGGCCTTAGGCACCCACAACCCAACCTTTGCAGGGTAAGCCAAGAAACCTGCCCCATGGGATGGGAACTGCTCATATCACTTCAGCTGGGCTGAATTTACCTGATGGTTTCAGGACTTGTTTTCCAGGACCTTGACATATAACTTATATTGCATATGGGGGCCAAGTTAAAGTTTCCCGGACTCTGGACTACTATCTCAGCCAAGTGAGTATGGCAAGAGGGAAGGAGAAAGCAGTCTCCCTCTCCTGAAGACATGATTTCACATGGGAACACTACTGAGGACATGGGGCAGAAGATTTCCAGGAGGATGTCCAACCCACTGGATTAGAGATGCATCCTGACACTCATATTTCCATGTCTGTTTAGATTTGTCATATAAATTCGACCAAGTCCCACAAGAAAGACTAAAGCAGGTCCTACATAAGGATAATCTAGATGCTTATAATTAGTTTAGTCTGTCAACAAATATACAACTTTTGTATAATTCTCTTGGAAAACTTATTTGTTCAGGTGAGTTTTTACTGGGATTTCCAAACAGAATTTTCTCTGATCAGGAGTACTTCGTGGTTTCTATGGATATGCACCAGTTCTTCCTGTCAGAGATGTTCCACAATTGCATTAAGTGCCTTAGTAGTCAAATGAAATGGAAAACAAGAGCCCCAATGCTTTTTTATCATATATGTAATGGCTTCTCACCCAAATAAAAACATGTTTCTCTAGCAGTGACCTCCTGAGTCATTTGGCTAAATATTCTTAGTTTATGCAGCTGTGTCCATCCCCAGACGCCTCTCAGTCATGCAAAAAAGTTCAACATCTGCTTTGCATTAAAAACCTATATCCATAGCAGATATTAAAATGCTGTACATGTAGTGCATTATTCTTCTCTAATGCAACGATTACATGACTTTTTCCAGTTTTGTTAGTGAAACCAGAAGGTCAAAATTTCTATCAGTATGGACTGGAAATTCTTTTCATCCAACTATATGCTTTTAAATATGCATTTTGTTCATATTTAAAGATATATGCTTTTTCAACATCACTGAGAATCTAACATGAATTACAACACAGTTTGCAACATGATGTGCATTTACTGCTTTTTGGTGTTGCTCCAGACCATCTTAAATTATTGTGAGATTATTCAGAATATCACATATTTGCAAAATTGATTTTCTCTTAAAACAGTTCAACAGTTTTGTTCCGTGCTTCTTGTTTTCCACTTGATAGTTCAAAGACTTGGAATGAATGAATTACATATGAGTCACGTACATTATGAACTATTCCATGTATTAGGAACACAGATGTTTACTGCCATTAATTATTGACATCATTTTGGGATGAACTTTGTTATAACCTTGAAATGAGCAAGCCGATGGAGGATATGAATCAATGTAAAGTTTTCCTGTAGCTCTGGAGTATCTTTCTCTGAGAAAAGTTGCAGAAATATTTTGAAAGAAAAACTTTAAGCTTAAAATTTTCTGAAGAATAAACCAGAAAAATGTTTCCTATCTATGATGAGAACTGAACTGGGTTCATCTGTATTTCAAAAGTCAGAATTCCAAATTGTTTCTTGTCCTACTGTGTTTATTAAAAAGAGAGATGGTCTGAATAGGCTATTGTTAGTAACAAGCCTTGCTTCATTGAGTCAATAAATAGATGAATTGTTATATCATGTAGTTTCTGTTCATGAATTGGGCAACTGTTCAAGCCTTGACAGACTGAGTGCCTGTTTAAAGGTTACAAACTTTTCCTAGCTCACAAGTTCACTTTTCAAAAAAGAAATTAAATGTAGCATCAGTTGTAAAGGAGAGAAATCAGCATGAGAGGCTACTTAGGGATATGTAGCAGTCTAGTTTGTCTCAAATCTGCAAATGGCAACAAACACTGCAAGCACAACTTCCCAAATTCATTGCTTTTTCTGTAACATAATAACTACTGAATCTAACTCTTGACAGTGTATTAGTTAGAACGGCAGATTTTGGGAGATTATCTGCATTTTTGATCTCTTGATCTATGTATGCAAACCCCATTGATGTTGGGTGCAAATCCAGCATGAATCAAAGACAGCCTATTTTCTGAACAACAGAGGCTGATCTGGAAAAGGTCAAGCAGAGAAAATGGATGCAAACATAAGCCAGTATCATACTAAAAATTCCCATCTTTCTCTAACTGGCTAAATGAACTTTTCTGCGGCTATTTGCTTAGCTTTGTTATGCTTTAACAAAAATGAAATACAATGCAGAAAGAATTGTGGGTGTAGCATTTCACTTCCTGGCTTTGACATTTCTGGTGCGATAATAGTGCTAAATATTTGTGAGGGTTTGTGACCTTCAGAGCTCTAAGAACTGCCACCAGGAGGGAGATACATACAGGGTCACAATTAGAGTAGTATTTAATATACTGGTGGAAACTGTGTTAGCTGCAACTTTTGTTTCAACCTCTGTCCCTGGACTTGTCAAATTCCCTTCTCAGGACGATGGAGCAGTGCATGACTGTCCTGGGTAGCAGTGATCATGATTGGTGGTATTTGTGAGAAGGTGGAAGAGGCTGCTGCTGGTTATCTGCTGCTGGGGTGGTTTAGAGTTTCTGTATGCAGGCCCACAGGGAGGAAATATCCCAAAACAAACAGTGGAAAAAATGTGAAGAGGGAACAGCACCTGTGGATACCTAATGAAATAATGCCCCTCATTTTAGTCTGTCTCTCTTCTTGCCCTAAACAAATTTTCCATAGCTTATGTTTTGAGGCACAGTGTTTACATGTAAAGAGAACATTTCTCCAACTGATGAGAACATATTTATTCATGGTATTAAAAACTGTTTGTTACAGATATGCTATTTTTAATCACATTTCTGGATACGTCTGTTATGGATATGCTATTTTTAATCACATTTCTGGGCATGTTCTTCTAGTAGCTGTTGTCTTAATTCTGAAAGGGGAGAAACTATCAGCCCTAAGATGGTCAGGTGACAGATGCAAACTGCTCTTTCTTTCCCTCCTTCAGTGGCTTATAATATGCAGGGTGGCAAGTGCCCGTGGTCCTTCTCAGCCGCAGTGCTGAGACATTGACATAGAGAGGTGTGGCACAAGGTTTGGCTCTCAGTGTCGACCAGTTCCTGTACTGATGGTCACAATGTTGATCTATAATTAAAACACTTCTCATTTACAGAGAGCATTGCCATGCTGTCTAGTGTCTAAAAGCATCCTAGCAATTGTTTCACAATCATAAAGGCATTTTCAGTATAGCAGTATATAGGAATACTTGATAAGATTGCCATGATCTAGGGAGTTTTATTTATGGTTTTTTAGTCTTAAAAGGGATGTCCTTCAAAAGTAGTTTGTTCAGTTTTTTTGATTTTGTGGGTTTGTTTGTTTGGTTGGTTTTGGGTTGGTTTTTTTTTCTTTTTGTTAAGAACTTAAAAGTTTTGATCAGAAAATTTAATGCATGCAGTTGCTCTATAAGGCCTCCAGGACTATCTCAGTCAATGAATTGCTGTACAAGGATAGTCTTAACTTTATTTAGCATTTCTGGAAAAGTGGATGCCAGAATCTGGGTTTGAATTCACATATGTTAGGGTGGAAAGGAAAAGTCACAAAGACCCTGACACAGTGGGACCCCAGCATGATGACATCCAACCTGGCTTTCCAGTGCCATGTCAGAGACAAAAATTTCCAGTCCTGAGTTACTCACCTAGCTATCCTATACAGGAAAGACTTAGTCACCAGGCTTCAGGATTTAGAACAGCCAGGGACCCGAGCAAAAGGATGCAGAGAAAATGCTGAAACAAGGGATGAGTCTGAAGTTTCCCATCTCTGTGCCAGGGATCCAGACAGCTGAGAGAGGAGATTTTATAGCTCTGAAAACCCACAGCCACTTCAGTTGCTGCTTGTGAATTAATAACTCTGTTATAAGATGCCTAGCAGTAATGATACTGTTCCTCACCTTTTTGTAGTGCAGGTAGTGCACACCACTCCACAGGGGTGTTTATTTGAATGATTTTGGAATAGCAGCAGGCGCATGCACTCCCTGCTTGGTGCCGAGCTCAGGGGTGTTGGCACAGGTTAGGAGTTGTGCAACCATCCCTGACTGACAATGAGTTTTAGGCACCCCACCAACTAGTCTGAGAATGCATAAACACACCGTGAAACAAAATATCTGCTGAGACACTCATCTCATCCAAGATAAGAAGGCCTCTGGGAATATGTATTAGAAGTACTTTAGGTGCCTAAATAACTTTACTGATGACAGCTTAGGTGCCTTTCAGGTATGCTTGCTAAAGGCAAAATTGTTGTGACTCACTCACTTGAATGCAGGCATCTAAATTCTGCTTGAGCTATGCCATAGGCACATAAAGGCTTTTGGAATCTTTTCCTAAATTATTTTAATTTATACAAATATCTTGTTTCAAAAATATGGCAAGGATTCAAACAGTTTCTCATTTTGCTATATAAGTGAGTAGAAGGTGATGTTTTAAACTTTTCTTGATTGCTTCTTATTCTAAAGTAATTATCAGACTAAGATTTAAATTAATCCAGCACATCCAAAGCTTGCATTGATTTGACCATAGCTATATGTCAAAAAAACATTAGCATTTTTGGACAGTATCTCAAGACATCTTAAATTTCTTTGCCAACCTATCCTTTGCAAACATGATTCTGAGACCAGATTTTTGTTATCCCAAAACTTTGTTTCAGATAACATCTAGGCACTTTTTTTGCATTTTACATATGATCTTTATACTTTATCTGGCAGACAATCATCTTCAGCTCTACAACTATTTTAAAAATTCCCCAGCAATGAGAACTTAGCTATAACATGAAAGGCAGTTCTTAGTGAATGTGCTGCTTCATAAAAAAATAGAAAGTAGCTTTCTTTTTTTGTCCAAAATGAAGGTTTTTTTCATTAAGACCTGGAATTATAACTTGAAAGTGACTGTTTTAATGATCCTGCTGAAGACAGAGTGAAAGACAAAGCCTGATCAGCTGTGCAGAGCAAGACAGTGCTGTGTAACCAGTGTTAACACTACGAAACCCAGGAAAGTACATCAACAGCCTTAGCCTAAGATTTTGCCTGGTTTACAGCAGTCCAGTTTAATAAATCCTGTATCCTATTGTGCTGTATGGACATTTAGTTGGTGGCTGTAGCTGCAGCCAGGTGATTTATTACTACTAGTGCCACATCCTTTTGGATGGATGGATGTATGGATGTATAACATTACTTGCACTAGAAACTGTTCTGCTTCCAGACATGCATACCAGAAAATATTAGCAGTACTACATCTTCTCCCATCTCAAATATCAGTGCTAAGTTTTACCACATTTGTTTCTGTGGTCTTTTGTATTGTTAAGGCAGTAAGCAATTAAGAGGGACAGCATCCAGGTTTGTGTGGTGATGACTGTTCCAGGGACAGAGGGCTCCTCAGGATGGGCAGGAGCCCACTCACTCCCATCATTCTCCTTCTCCAGCTGGCATACTGGCATCCAGGTATCACAAGGTGGTGCTCTTGTACTTATGGCAAATTATTCAGTAGCCAACACTTGAGGTGCCTGAGGCTCTCTCTCAACCTTCTGCTACACAGGACAAGTTGAACTAAGCAACACTGTTGGTTGTTGCACGCCTGCTATACCAGAAGACAAGCCTGGTGAGAACAGCATCTCCAAGGATGTGCCTCCCTGTGTAAGAAAAGATTAAGTGCTGCATGCTCACAGGATCGGTATGTGTTGCAGTAATGTGAGATCTCTTCTTGGTGCCTCAACAAAAGACATTCTCTTGAGCAGACGTCATAAAATCTGGGTTGAATGCTTCCTTCATGCTTGTAATTCTCCAGTGGGAAAAGTAGACTCAAAAAGCTATCTCTTTCCATCCTCTTTTAAAGCTGAACTCACCATCCTATCCAAAATTAAATACTTTGGCTTTGTCACATACTGGTGTGATACATCCCATTTAAAAGAGACTATTCATATTTTTTACCCAAGCTGGACTCTGCATTTTGCTTTCATCATTTCTTACTTATCCACTGTCTTTTCTACAGAGCTTCTTGGCTGTAAGGATGACACATTAAAGAATTTGTGATATCTCAAAGATTCTTTGCTACTGTTTATACAGATCTAATACCAGGACTCCAGAAATCATACAAAGGTAATATCTCAGAGAGCAAGAGAGGAAAGTGGTTCTGGGATTATGTTTAAAAATGATAAAGCATCTCCTTTATCTTCAAATCTAGCTAATGGGCCTTATTATGAGACTGTGGGAGGCTATTTCAGGAGACTGGAGGATGCAGCAGTTTTATAGTTATATGAGTGCAGTTGGATTACAGAGTAGGCTGCTGTGACTGTTGCTCATTGTGTACCTGAGTGAGAAGCAAACATCTCTCACTGCTCATTTCTCTGAGCATCCCCTTTTTGTACACCCTTCTTACTACAACTTCTAGGCTGTGTCTGATAGGTATTACTCTGTACAAGAGATAACACATTACTAAGAGCTCTGAATTGCATTATAAGGCCAGCAATCTACAGTTTTAAGCTACATACTGGAATATGGAAACCCCTTGCTTGCTGCTTATAGTTCTCTTCAAAAATGTTTTATTCATATTTAGTGATCATCTTAGTTCTCTGTACTTCTAAAAAAATTCCGTGTGCCTAACTTCTAGCCATTTATTGTGTATTTCAGTACCACCTTTCTGAAGGGAGGCACATATTGAAATGATGCTGTTGTCACCATTGCATGCACCACTAATTCATATGCATGCAAATAAAAACAGTACTAACTTGAACGAGTTCGGTATAAGGTCTTTTACAAACAAAATTTACTGCAGAAGCCATTGCTGACAACTTTGCTTCAAAGAAACACTGGGAAAATTCGAGCTTCCTGAAGCATTCTAGAAAATAAAAGGGGATATGTTAAGAACAAAGAAGCTTTTCTCTCTCACTCAATAGTATTTCTTATTCTTATGGCTGCCAGAGTCTGGTTTTAACACCAGTATGACAGCATTCGCTGTCTTCTCTTGAAATGCTTTCTGTGGCTGAAGGGAAAAATTGCTTGTTTTTCTGTGATCTTATTCTGTGAGGACACTGGAAAGAGCTATGAAAAATATGTTCCCTACTTGCTAAGAAAGACAATGTTAATGACAAGGCCATTTCTTTTGGATTCCATAAACATGACTATATTTGCTAAAGTAGCCTGCAGTAAACACATCAAAAATACAGTTGAAACAAAATCTGAGTGTGTCTTGGTAATGAAGTTGTTCAATGTGATTTTAAAGTTCAAATAATGTATCAGGAATTTTAATGCATCCCGCCACACACTTTTATGTTTCAGGATAAGTTTATAATTCATAAAAAAAAAAAAAAATAAAAGAAGACTGTATCATTCAAGCATGTGCACATGTACAAAAATACTGGAATGACCTGCGTGCACTCTCACCAAATTTGCAGATGACACCAATCTAAGTGGTGCATTTTATATATCTGAAGGATAAGATGCCATGCAGAGGAACCTGGATAAGCTCAAGAAGTGGGACCATGGGAATCTCATTATGTTTAACAAGAACAAGTGCAAGGTGCTGCACCTGAACAGTGCAGTCCCCAGTATCAACACATGCTGGGGGATGAAGGTATTGAGAGTAGCCCTGCAAGAAGGACTTGGGGGTGCTGGTGGGTGAGAAGCTGGACATGAGCCATCAATGTGCACTTGCAGCCCAGAAAGCCAATTGTACTCCGGACTGCATCAAAAGCAGCATGGCCAGCAGGGTGAGGCAGGGAATTCTGCCCCTCTACCCCACCCACAGTACTGCAACATCCAGCTCTGGAGTCCCCAGCACAGGAAGGATCAACCTGTTGGAGTGAGTCCAGAGGAGGGCCACTGAGATGATTAGAAGGATGGAGCACCTCTCCTATGAGGAAAGTCTAAAGAGAATTGTGATAGTTCAGCCTGGAAAAGAGAAGGATTTGGAGGGGCCTAATTGGGGCCTACAAGAAAGAAAGAGAAATACTTTTTACAGGAAGAGGCAGAATGGCTTCAAACTGAAAAAGAGTAGGTTTAGATTAGATATTAGAAAGAAATTCTTTTCTGTGAAGGTGGTGAGACACTGGAACAGGTTGCCCAGAGAAGTTGTGAATGCAGTATTCAAGGCCAGATTGGATGGGATTTTGAGCAACCTAGTGTAGTGTAAGGTCTCCTCGACCACAGCAGGAGGGTTGGAACTAGCTGATCTTTAAGGCCCCTTCCCACCCAAGTCGTTCTATGAGTCTAGGATTCTACAGCTTCGACTGTCCCTGAATGTGTAGTATCACGAACATCTGCCTCAGGATCCCTCATTCATCTCTCTATGTAATTTCTTCTGTTCCTCTTCTTGAATACAAGTCCTTCAAATTCCTTGAAACATTCAAAGCCAGACTGGATGGAACTCTGAGCAACCTGATCTAGTTGAAGATATCCCTGCTCATTGCAGGTCCCTTCCAATCTGAACTCTTCTGTGTTCTTAAGATAAAATGGCTCAGTTTTGCCACTTTTACAGAAGTATGAACCCTCCATAATTCCAGTTGAAGTTAGTGGCTAGCACTACAGATTCAACACTCAAAATTGGCTTTGAATGACTAACAGAAAACTTCACAGTACACTGTTTGGAGGTGAATTAAAAAGCTAATGCTCAACTCTATGCATATGTTTATGCAGCACAGTGCTGAAGCCAGAGAAGAGTTGAGCTAACAAAGGCATCAGCAGCAAAACAGTCATATTAGTACCCTTCCCTGCTCCACAGTTTCTGGGTCTAGCTTAGTTTCCTTCTTGCTTTTGGTTTTGTTGTTTTGCTTTTTTTCCTTCTATTTAGCTTTTGGGGAACATTTTGTTAACACAGTTAAGTTACCTCTAGTGCCTGAACTGCTGCGCATGGCACAGACTCCAGTCTTAAGTCCCTATCATTGTGTCCAGTTATCATCTCTCATTTCACACAAGGAGAATTTGGTGGATTTGCTGTATTTTGACTTCAGTGAGGCTTTGGACACACATGACATCCTCATTCAGATACTGAGGATGTATGTATTCATTGGAAGAGCAGACTGAGCTGTGCCACTCCTGTTCATCAGGAGTAATCAGTGGTGGTTTTGTGCTCAGATGCAGGCTGACAACACACAGAGTATCTTACAGGTTGGCATGGGCCCAATTTTGTTCAGTATGTTCATAACTACTTCATTGATGACACCTGAGTGCACCTTCAGCAAACATGCAAACAGAAGGAATGGATGATGCTGTTTCTGCGTGTTCCAGTTCAACATGATCTTGAGAGAGCCTTAAGAGTTCATTCCACTTCCTCTTCATCAAGGAAAAGGACAAAGCCCTTTGTGTACGGCAGAAAAAAACCTGCACCAGTACAGGGTGTGAACAACTGGCAGAGTACCAGCCTACCCCAGTGAAAAGAATCTAAGGGCCCAGGTGCCTGCCTGAATATGAGCCAACTGTGAGCTTTCTTCACAGATGGAGAAAACTTCTTCCTCAGCTTCATTGCAAGGACCATGGCCAGCACTGCAAGGCCTGTTACTATCCTCTCTGCTTGGCACTGGCCCATCTGGAATAGTGTCCAATTTTGGGCGTAAAGCCCATTATCTGAAGGAGATGCTGAGGTGTCTAGAATGAAAAGGAGTCCACAAGGTGATGTAATAGCAGCCTACAACTATGCCAAGGGATACTACAAAGACTACAACAGAATCAAGTATTTCTTGGACATAGGAGACATCCAATTGCAGAAGAGACAATGACCACAGATTGTGTCCTGAGAGAATCAGGACAGAGTTTGGGAAACAATTTGAGAGTAATGAGAGTGGCAGTGGAATCTGTCCTTTGAATGGGTCCTGACAACTCAACTAGAAAAAGTACGGCTGACTTGATCAAGTGCTGCTAATAGTGCTGCTTTGACTTGCAGGGTGAGCATCCAGAGGTCCCTTCCAACTAACATTCCTGTGAGCCTATGATATATCTCTAAGAATGCTCCTCTGGCAGGAAAATTAAGATTATTATTCCTCCCATTCTCATGTTAGGTGTTGGGGCAGTATATTTTCTATGAATATTGCAGGCACACACAAGCCTGAAATGTGCCACTTGCCAAAAAGAAAACCACTTGCCACATTCTTGTGCCAAAACCAGAAAGCCATACAATTTTGGCAAGCATACTGAATGAACCTAGGGCTAGCACACTTCTAAGGCATCCACTCTCCCTTCTTTTGCTTGGATCAAAGGCAGAAGTACTTCAGCTCTGCCCAGAACATGGTGAGGACGTGTTACTCACACACTGGAGGTGAGACTGAGCCTGATCTGGTACGTTCATGGTTTTAAAATAGTCATAGCACAAGGAGATTTTAATGTTACAGACAGATATTAGAATTCCAAATTTTGTTTCATTCCATGATAGGATTAGAAGTCCAGCTCTAAGAATGAAGATACATGGCTGGGGGGCTTGCTTTTTGGGGACTGCACAAGCAGCAACCTGGGGTTCAGGGACTTAACTCCATCACGGCTCTGGTCTTGCTCTGTGAATGGAGCTTGAAGGAACCTGAGCACCAAGCCAGAACTCTGTCACTGGGAAGGTCTAGTTGGGCAGGGAGTTTCAAGAGACAAAGCTGTTCTGTTGTGCAGAAACTGGTATGTGGAGGTATGACATGGAACTATCTCATTCTCTGTGACATTTGCTTTAGGACAGAGAAGATCAAGGAGGAGATGAATGGAAATGCAACTTCATAAACCAAATTGATTCAAGTGATTTTTTAAAATAAAATTAGTTTCCAGAATGTTTCAGCTAGATATAGAAGCTGGTGCTCTAAGAGACAGGAACACCACATTAAATGAGATAATGAATAATAGTGTATCATAGAATATAAAGAATATTTATATGAGACCTCCAGAAGTGCTCCAGAACAGATGCTCTATGATCCTCACAAATATTGGGGCCCTGTTTCAGTAGATCCCATGCAGAATTTTATCTGATCTCTGCCTTCAGTGTAACTACTGCAGTTAGACAGGAAAAAAACAAGGGATCTTTCTCTTCTGTATCCTCTCTCACTTTTATTTCTAAGAGCTTTCCTCTGTGTTAAAACTGCCTGAAAACACAAGGGCTGTCCTTTTTGTTCATAACCACATATGGTGATCTCTTCATTCTTACTCCTATAGCCACCAGTCTTGAATAAGCCAGAATGTATATTGCTGCTTTTGTTGATCAGAAAAACTGCAGTTATAAGAAACAGTGCAGAAAATAAGCACCCAAGAATGTTGCTGCCTGCAATTTTATAATTAAAGACAGATCTTACCACCAGCAATAGAGCATGTGTCATGATGGAGGGAAGTAGCTTCAATTTTGTATTTCTTTGCAGGATTCATTGCAAGTTGTATGTACTTCAGTATTTCTTTGTAAAACAGCATCAGTGCCTTGCAAAACTGGTAAAAGCTTATTGTACCAACATCTCAAGGCTGACATTTGTATATGGGAGATGTGGAAGGCTTTTAGGTGTAAGTGTGAAATACTTTGTTCCCTGTCAACCTGATCTTCAGAAATGGGATAGTGCTATATCCAGCTGAAAGGGTAAGGGTGGATAAACAGGAACATTTAAAAGGTGGGGTTTTCTGCTTGCTTTTAGAAAGGAACATTTGGTCTTTGAAGGGCTCAGGTACCTCAGAGCAGGACAGACATAAATTGAATGCAAGTTCTTCTCTCTCCAGAATTTGTAACTCTTGTTTTAGAACTGTGCCCAAGGAAACCTCTGAATAGTGGGGCTTTTTGTTTGTTTATTTTTTTCTAGCATTCACTTGAGAAAAGGAGATACACGTCATTTGGTACGATTTTATTTTTATACTCTAAATACTGATTTATTGCTGCTTATCTCTTGCATATCTACTCCCTTGGGCCCATACACTATAATACATCTTCACCTCCAGCTCCCTATGTGATATTCCAGTCACATTCAGTTCCTCCATCACCTCCACTGTTCTTTCCCTCCCACTGTGACCTCTGGAGTGCAGCCAGTTTAAGTTCAGACTCTATAATTGACTGGAGGCAGCTTCAGTGAAAGGGGTTAGATAATAATTGGTTTATTTCTGAAAAATGAAACCTGAAAAATGTAGGGGTAGCAGGGGGAAAGTGTGTTTTGACAAGTACAATTCTTTAGACTAATTAATATGTCTTATAAGCATTCAAACCCTTTCCCACTAAACTGCCCTTACCTTCTGCATCAGGACTATAAATCTCAGGAGTTTGACATTTGAGTTTTATAAGAATTGAATTCCAACTGTGCAGTGTTTGCCAATGCAGTGATAATGTCCAAAGCTTCCTCTCATTGAGTCTCCCATGATTTAACCTTGAGCGAGCTACATCAGCGGACTTCTAGGTCTCCTTATGTTAGAGAAATGTGACCTAACCAGTGTCCAGCCTGAGCAATGGAATGATGGCACAAGTTAGCATTCCTGTAAGATGACGTGGTGTTGTCACCAAATGGAATCTCAAACTGAATTCCTGTGAAACAAAGTACTTCTTGTCACTCCAATAAACTCAGATGAAAACTTTTTTTGTATTTGGAGCATGTCAGAACACTTAATTTCAATATAAATTAGTAAGAAACTAATGTAGACATATTCCCTAAAAATATTTTAAAAATAAGATTGCTGTTTCATGCCATGAATAATGAAAATTTCAAGTCCAGTAGTTCTGACTTGCAATGAGAACAAATGGTACAATGTCAAAGTATCCCACTGGACAAAATTGTTTTCTTTCTCAGCTGTGCTAAGTTTTTTGTAATGTCTGTGCACCCTGAGACTGATGGTATAATTTTAAAACAGACCTTTCTATCCAAAAGTAAAATTGGCATGTGGCCTTTTGATTCAGTTAACAGATGGTGTATGGTATTTATGAGAACAGTTGTTAAATGCTTTATAGTGTGACTCACCACACTGATAGCTGCATATCAATGGAAAGTAGACATTGCTATCACATTTACAAGTGCTGTATTGTTGAGGAGAGCTGGTTAGCTGATTCATATAAGTAGTTTCCCTCAGAAGTTCAGTCCAGAATATTTGGATGCTTTCTCAAAGTACTGTTTTTATGCAGTTGAAAACTGCTAGCCTTACTGGAAAAAAAAAAGAAAAAATTAAAATCTTTCAAACCAGAACTTTGACCTTAGTTTTGGGGTGGGAAGCAGAGGAGGGAAGGTGAAATGCAGTTCAGCAGTTAATCATATTTATTATTTTTTTACAATTAATTTCTGATCTAGGTAATAGTCTAGCTACTAACTGAAATTATCTAGGGAAAAAAAAAAACACAACATATTTGTGATGGTTGTATCAGTATATGACATATTAGCTGTTAATCAGAGCAGCCAGAAGGCATTCTTTCCTTTTCGTGGTATAAGTTATAAAGAATTTTTGATAGAAATTTGTTTTCCCCATTTTCACAATTTTAAGAAATCATTCTAGAGCAACATGAACTGTTCATGTTCAAATGGATTGAACTCAATTCAGGTATTATTTAAAAATCCTTGTTATGAGATTTTTTGATAAAACACTCTCCCTATCAGTTCAGGACCTGGGAAAAACACTGAAAACATGCCACACATTTCATGAAATTAAAAGGACCATAAAACAGGCCTAAACCACAAGATCATGAAAACTGTGGCAAAGGCAACCAGATATGATTGATAAAATTCTTATTTTGTTGCCTTTATCTTGTGTTTGTTTAGGTTGCTTTTGTTTGCCTTTGAACAAAACTGAAGTGACATGAGTAGCACTGCTACAAGGTGCTGTAACTCATGTGAATAAAAATAAGCCCTAATATAACTAACCAAAAATTACAGACCTTGTTCTCTCTGGCCACTGCATTGCAGACAGACTAGGGTCCAAAGGGCATAGCCTCTGGTGGAGTGATTCATACAGAAGGTGCAAGATTTAAAGTTTTTCCCAGGATTTAGAAGGAGTCAAACTCCTTGAAGTACCCAAAAGGAGGGCAGCCCTGAATTGTTCCCTGACTCTTTATCATCTAAGCAGAATTTTACTTATCTAATGTTACAATCTGGATGTAGGGGCTTCCCAAGAAAAGAGTGTGGTTGGAAGACAGCAGTCTGGGGCAATGCCAGTGGCTCAGAACAAACCCAGGAGAATTTTACCATTCTCCTGCTGTTCCCATGAATAATCAAACCATATTTAAACTGTCTGGGGATTATTTTTATCTCCTTCAGCTCACACTAAGCCTTAGTAAGTATAGTGAGATTCCAGTGGGATCCTCAGCAGAGTAAAGTACTATTTGTGCCATGGGCAACCGCACAGCATCTAGTGGCAAAGGTTGGAGAGACTTGTCGTGGTCACAGGATATTGCAGCACTTTTCTATTTACTCAGATGTCTGTTTGCTCTTTGGCCTCAGGGTAACATAGCGGAGATCTAGAGACAGAGAGGCTGCTGCAGGTACCAGCCTTCTCAGGTGACCACTGACGCAGAAGCTGGCTGTGACTGGTATTTCAGGCAGGGCTGGAGCTCCTCCCAAGCTCTACATTTCAGCTGCAGAAGACCCCACCTCTCTGGCAATGGTGCAAGTTCGATTCCCAGGTACTACTGAAGGTCTTGTCCTGAGGCTGCAACCATACAACTGTTTGCCCACACATGCACATGCATGTCGAGGTGGCTTCATGCAAAGCAATGCATTTACCTAGGACAGTAAATTATATATTAGTGTGTTTGACAAAAGGGGATGCAAAGTTTTGCAGTATCAGGATTTCAACAGAACGCTAGTTATCCAAATAAATGTGACAAATAAATGGGAAAACATATGAAGTTTAGAGCTGCTCAATTCAAATAAAAATTTGCCTTTAACCTTTTCTTAATGAGGTTTTATTTTCATCCAGCTATTGCCCTTCTTTAAAGAAAAGAGAATTAAACTTCCCTCTGCTGTTAAAACCGAACAGATTCTGAAAACTGTGCAGGAAAAAAGCAACAAAAATAGAGGGGCTGGAGGAACTGATTAATGAGGAGAAAAAATACATAGAACTTATTGAGTGGTGTCTCACAGGCAATGTGACAGGTCTACAAATATTTGCAGGCTGTAAATACCGAGGGTGGGAATTTATTATGACATAGGTCGGCATAATCAGGACTAAAAGGACTGGAAAAAATACATGCTGGGAGTTGAGGGAAAAAACTTGCCATTGAGATGCAATAGACTGGGAATTAATAGGTGGCATGCATGTCCTGCGGGGAGGAAAGTGTTGGTAAGTAAATAGGCTGAGAGAGATGACAGGACTGTTCATCTTGAACTGCTGTGGTAAAGTGACTTGTTAAATCACAGCCATTATTGTTTATATGCTTAGCTTTCAAGAGCTGGCTTGGCTGCTGAGTTTCCCAGGCCCAATGCAAATTTGGACCAGCTGTGCCATCCCCCTTCAGAGCCACAGCAGGTACCCAAGGCAGAGAGCTAAAGCAGTTCTCCCATGTGCCAGTGCAGATTCACAGTTCCACCTGGTCACTGCCATGTGAGTATGAGGCTGGATGGGGCAGAACTATCTTTGTGAGGTTTCACCTTGTGAAAAATTGAAACTATACCCTTTAAAAGCTTGTGGAAAGCCAGTGAGGATGTTGGGGTAACAGGACCAGCAGTCTGCGAGCAGGTCTCTGTCCTGGCTGTACAGGGAGGTTTCTGCTCAGGTCCCCTGCCCTCACCTCGGCAAGGTCTCAGACTCAGTGGAAATACCTGTTTTACAAGGCTCAGCATTTTGTCCTCTACGTCTCCCACCAAGTGCTGCCAGATGGGGCACCCTCTTCAGCAGCAAAATAGAGTGAAGGTTTTTCCCAGCCCCCGGGAGAGCCAGGCTGGCTGACCCAACGCCAGTGCCCAGCTCAGCACTGGGCGCGGAAGCAGGACCAGGATCAGGCAGGAAAACCTCCGGCCAGCCTTGCCCCAGCCACTCCCAGCTCGGAAACCTCTGAACAAAATGTTCCCGGCTGGGAAATAGAAACAAGTTTGCTCCTTGTTGAGGATTTGAAAAAGACCTTACACACCCCAAAGACGGTCCCTCTCGCTCCTCCCCGCCCTGCCGGAGGCCTGTAAAAGAAATCGCTTCCACTTCGGCTCTTGGCTCTTGCTAACGGAGAGTTATTTCCTGCTTGGGGTGTGCTGGCCTTAGCCTCTGGAAATGGGAAATTCCACCCTGAATGCGAAGGGAATTTATTTCACTGACCAAAGTCCGTCCTGTCTCAGTGACTTTCTGTGGGAATTTTTCCTCTGAGAAACCAGTGGATTCTTGAGGTGGAAAAAGGAACTTTGGCAAAGTTTTTAATCAGTTTGGTTAAACCACCATTGGGAAAGCATCCTAAAATGACCGTTTACTTAATTACTAATCTACTAAGCTAGAATTTAGACCCAAAATTAGTTTAATTAAAACAGCAAGTTATTCACAGACAAGAGCTAGCTGTTTTTATTACAGCCAGTCCACTCTAATCTGCACCGTGAATGCAAAAGTCAGGCTATTTGATCAAAACAAGCTGCTACTCTGAGTTAATAAAGCCAGCATTGAGGTTATGAGAGGTGCAAGGTGGGAAGGCCTTTAGTTCTCATACTTCAACTGGAAAAGGCACGGCTTTTGCACTGGTGTGTTTACTAGTTTCCCTTCCCAGC
Source organism: Formicarius rufipectus (assembly GCA_013399695.1). Taxonomy (NCBI): domain Eukaryota; kingdom Metazoa; phylum Chordata; class Aves; order Passeriformes; family Formicariidae; genus Formicarius; species Formicarius rufipectus. The sequence goes on from VXAU01003080.1 coordinate 120,587, forward strand.
ATGTTGTGACTTGCAGGTATGCTTCCAGGAGTGAAAACAGATCTACAGATGTTAGTTCCTTACACTCACCTATGTACGGTCTGAGTTTTTTGCATCAGTCCTGCTGCGCTTCCAACCCACGTTAATGGACGTGCTTTTCTCACCCCTGGTTTTGTGCAAGCTGTAGGTGTACGTCCCTAAATATGATTTCTAAGCAGCTTGCATGTAAACGTCAGGTTAAACAGATGCAAGAAGAAAATGACCTCTCTGACTGACAGGCAGAGAGCAAAGCTGCGCCTGGGGAGCTTGCACAGCAGAGCTGTGGCAGAGGCGGGAGGAGCGGGGAGCCTGCGGGCAGTCAGCCCTACAGCATCAGGAAGGGGAGAAAAACACAGGTGAGGATGACCCACAGAGTTGGGAGCACTGCCAGCCCCACTGTTACAAGGGGCTGACAGTGTCCAGGACTTTTCCACAGGCATGGTTTTCCAGGGATGAGGTTTGGATAAAAAGCCATAAATGGGGTTAGATTTGTAACTAGCAGAAAAAGTGTAGATGCATTTAATATACTGGTGAATGAGATTATTGTTATTAAACCAGCAAAGAATAATGCCCAAAGAAGCAAGGCACAGTTCTTTGCCTCAGGCTCTGGTGTCCCTATGGCTGGTGTAGCAGGACCAGAGGCACTGTTGTGGTCTGCTAAAGGCTCTGCCTTTGCTCCTGCAGCCAAGGTCGCATTCCCAGCAGCCCACCTCACCTCCCGCGGCTGGGCTGGGGGCCGGGCATGCACAGAGGGGCCGGGGCACCCCAGCCCCGTGTTTTGTTGACACCCAAGTTCATCTGGCAGCCGTGTCCCAAAGAGCAGATGCTGCCCGTGGCCGTCACTAGCGTACAGGCGAGCAGCATTCCACATGTGTTCCCAGGGTCTCCCGATTGGTGTGCTCGGCAGAAGGGGCTGGTCCTTGAAGTCAGCTCTCCTGTGCCTGTGACAGATGATATTTTTATGCAAGAAAACAAAACCAGGATATCTGATGGACTGAATTATCTTTCCAGACAGCTTGGAGCTACAGATGCAACGCAAGAAGTTTTATGCTTAGACTTCAAAACTGTGAGTGTAATTTACACAGCAGTTTTAAATGCCTACTTTCTTTTCCTTTTTTTTTCTTTCTCTGTGTGTGTGTGTTTGTGCATGTGTGTGTAATTTTGCATGAAGTACATATATCTGCATAACTTATTATTATCAAGCAAGCTGTTGTGAAGTCTCCCAAAATGAAATACTTACTGCTTTGGAAAACTTCACAAAGTGTTAGCTACATTTTTGGCTGGACTAATAAATGTGTCCTGAGGAGGAGAGGGATGCTTTTTTTAGTGAATGCAATTAGTCTAGTTGGAAATTATTTCAAATCCACTGAACAATGTGTTTGAGCAGAAGAGCTGAGAGAGAATCTCCTGGGAGTTATCAGCAAATGTCAGGCTGGTCTGTGTGTCTTTGTCACAGGCACATTTGACGTTTGCTTGTGTATGGAGAAGGATTAGGTAGAAACCTGCTGTTACCATTGTGTGGCACTGCACTTGCTGGATGAAAAATCTGTTGGTACCAGGTGCTAAAAAGCTGGCCAATTAATGATGATTGTGGGAAATTATTTTAGGACAATATTGTCCACATGATGAAGATTTACAGAAATAATACTTAGTAGTGCACAGGAGTGCATTCCTGTAGCCAAAACATTAATAACTTGGCCTTTCTTGAATGGGTATAATGAAATGGATTTCAGTGGAAGAGCTCTAGACGCTGATACCCAAATCAGGACTCCAAACCTGACAGGCAAGCAGTTTGCAACTCCAAGCTTATGATACTTTACATTCCTTATGGGAACTGCCCAGGATGGTCTAAAATAACCTCTGTCATCTTATGACATTGTTTTATATAAAATTTTGAGTGAAAAGGCCTATATGTTCTAACTTTTCTTGATTCATTTTGAGGTTAGTAATAGCTGAGATATATGCTCAAAAAAAACCAAAACCAAAACAAAACAAAAACAAAACAAAACAAACAAAAAAAGAGCTGTTTTAAACTCTCTCTCAATACCCAGAACAATCTATCACCCTTCCCAGTTTCACATATATTTTCCTTAGCAAGCAGGCCGCTTCATGTTTCTGTTTCTTGGCAAGTGTTTTGCATCAGCTGTCATCTATATTCAGGTGGATCCAGGTGAAATCCAAAGGTTATGTGAAAAGCATTAATAAGTGGCATGTTATTGCTAACTAGGGATGGCAGAAACCTCCCTGGTGGATCCACTGATCCACCACCACTCATTCTCCATCTGAGCACTTCCAGATCGTGCAGCAACACAAACATCATTCAGATGAGGTGTGGGCATACAAGTGCATTTCTGCAGCATTAGTCAGAGCACATAACATGGGACAATACCAACTTTGTACAACCAGCAGTGAAGCAATTCAATCCATTGCCTGCTGAAAGGTAAATGTCAATATTTCTTTAACAAATTAACTGCTGGAGGAAATCTATAGCATATTGCTACTGTTACATCATTGGTAGCAGAATTTCTTGTTACAGCACTGGAATCTCTAAAGTCAGATTTACTGTATCATCAAGCCATGGCCTGAATGAATCTGAATTTATTGGGAATAATACAGTGATGATAAATTTCCCTTACTTTCATTCTTTCCCTCTGTCCTTTGTTGCTCACTACAAAAGGGACACCCTAGGTTTGCCCAGCAGAGCAAATCACAGCATTTTTCACAAAGCTGAATTTGGCACCAACAGAAAAATGTTCCCACAGAGAAAATCATGAAACTCAACATATTTCAGCCAGAGATGCTTTATTAATTGATGTGAAGGAAATCCTAAATGGAAGACGTCTTAATCCAGACTGCTGCTTGTAGATATATAATGAATTAATGCTCTATGCTAAACAAATCACAGTATATTTATTTCAATAATGTTAAAATCAATTTTATTTCCATTTTCTAAAATGGCAAATGAGGCTTGAAAAAACACTAGGCACATATAGAAATACTTTCCAGTGAACTGTCTTTTAAATGCTGATAAAGTCCTTAAACTAAAGGGCCTCCATAATCCTTATAATGTGAAATGTTTCCTCTTCACGTGACTTACCATGGTTCTTCTTGTTCCCTTAATCTGTCAGTATTTTCTCTATTAGATGTTGCTACCTAGATAAAATGGGTCAGATTCTTCGCTAGGAAATCATAAATAAAGAATAACTTCATTGAAGTCGATGACATGACCCCGGAGTTATTCCAGTGACCAGAATTGGAATGTGGTTCAATACATGCAGCTGTCATCCGTGCCAGGCTGGGTAAGGAGGTAAACATAGAGTTACTGCAGCTGTGCATGTTGCTAGCAGAAGGATGGTCCTGGTTGCTCTCAGTTGCGCTTTCACCTGCAGTTTCTTCCAAAAGAAAAGTTTGAACAGAGAAATCTTACTTGTACTCCACCAACTTCAGCTTTGTGTCTTCAACCCATGAAAGGTTTTGCAGAGAGCTGCTAAATTCATCTACATGCTTTCATACCTCATCAAATTTTTGACATATATCTTAAGCAATAAGGTGCATGTCTTATTGTCTTTCCTCCTGCTCAGGAAGATTTTAGGTAACTTTTATGTTTATGGTGTTCTTTACTGGTGATACTGTCTTAGGAAGCTTGGCTTCTTGCTGTGAAAGTGCTGCTCCCTGTGATACTCCTGGAAGCTGCTTCACCATTCCTAGAGAAAGTTCTGGTTTCCACCTCTGTTTTGTGATGATAACTATACTGTTCCCATGGCCACCTACTCAGCAAAATAACTCCCAGATCTTTGTCGCTGAGAGACTTAATGGGATTATTTTGTATTATAGGTGGGGCTTCCTTACGACCATTTTTATTTCCCTGTTCTGCATGCTAGGACAATCCTGAGCTGCTGCTCTGAAGAGAGGAGAATTTTTGTGTGGCTATCTGCAAGCTCTGTCCTGAAATTTATGCCAAAGGCATAAGTTGGCCATGTTTCAGATGGGAGAGCCAGCTCTTACTGATCCTGCTGGTCAGAAACACCTAGTTTACACTATTCTTGCTGCAGCTGAAGAACTGAATTCTGTGATATTTTTACCAATAGCATTCATCTCCACTTGTTAGAAATGCCAAAGCTACTAGATGGTCTCGAGGGGAGGACTCCGCATAGGGTTTGGGGTGAGACTGGTTTCCTAGTTACTCTGAAGGGGAAACAAAAACACGGTATGTTCAGATTTTAAAGAGTTCATTACAAGTGCTACCTTCTGTGAGGATTTCCAGGGACACGCAAGTCTCCGAACATTCAGTATCACCAAGAAAAAACCACCAACGAAGCTAACAGGCAGGGGGGTGCCTGTTCTTCTTTGGTGTTTCACAATTTCCTAGAATGAAGTATGCTCATATCTAACCCTGAAGTGGGGATTAGATGAAGCTGAGGCTCAGCTGAACTGTAGCTAAAATTGTTTCTTTTGAAGTAGTTTTTATCATTACTCAGATATTTTTGTGCTATGTGGGCACATTCTCAGCAACACCACTCTATTAATCAAAAATAACTTACAAAATTCTGTATGGGCACAAGGCTTCCCTTACCAAATATTTCATATGATGTATGCAGCCTAATTACAAAACTTTCATAAAAATTTAAAATGTTTTTTCAAAACTTCAAAGTTTTATAAAATTTTACCTTACTTAATAAGTATTTAGTATTCTGTGGCGTTCTGTTGCTGATAACAGGTATATATCACGGGCTATTATTTTGGAAGTAGTTCCACTAGGAAATAAAAAAATGAGCCTGGTATTTTTGTTTTTAAAATTAATATTCTGCTTCCACATATGCATTTGAGATGAAGATATTTGTTGTGCAATTAGTCAATAAGAGTTATTAAAGTGATCAAGCAGACAAAAAGAAGCTGAGAACATACAAATGAGTCCACAAATTCAAGGAGTTTATGGACCTAAAATATAAAACCTTGGTTACAACACTCCTACTACTATATCTGTTTTTTCAAGACTAAGAAGTATCAAACTATTACCTCATAAAACATTTGTGAAATTGGGGGCTTTGAGTCACCTGAGAGAAGCTGTCCAGAAGCAATATGTGAAAGGAAGGGAGTTACAGGGCAAAGGAAAGCACTGAAAAAACAGACTGGTGCTGATACTACACAAATGCTTCTTGAAGCTGAAAATGAGAAAGGACAAAAGCTGTCAAGGGGAAAGATGAGGGTATGAGTAAGAGTCATGTACCTCTGATGTTTTTTACCCTTTGTGCTGTGTGTTTTGTGCCTTAGGGTGAATGAATAATACACTGTTTTGAAGACAAATTAAGTTACTTTAATTAATGCATAACACATTGTTTTGAAGACAAATTAAATTACCTTAATTAAATTGCTAGTTGTGGGTTCTCAGAAGAGAAAAGGTGTGTGTATCCATGTGTCAAAGGTAGATGCATTATTTGGGATCACACATGTAAGAGGAACGTGTAGGGCAGAAAGGAGGTGCACTGCTGATCAACCCAGACCACAAGCTCTATCCAGAAAAATTAGAGGGATTACAAATTCAGTTGATTGCAAAGCCTGCACAACCACAACTGGATTCTTCAACATTCAAACCCCTGCTTTTTCAGTGGCACCACATTACGTTCTGAAATTACAGCAGTGTGAGTGGCATATATAGACAATGCAAGAAACCCTACCTTTTTCAACAGTACGCATATCATACAGAACCAGCAACTGGTATGGTTTATCTCTGTCCCTCTGTGAATAAAACTCCCATAGTTTCTTATTGTAGTGATGCAAACGGATGAGTTAAGTATATTTTAAACAGGGGGCATTTAAAGATTGGTTTTGAGCAAACCAGTGGGACTGACTCTAATATCTTAGAGTTTAGCTAACGAAAAAATAGTCTGAAAATAATTTTGGCTATTGTCTGTCATTGTCTCAAACTGAAACTTAAAAAATTCCAATCCATATCTTTATATCCTGATACATATATTTACACCTTTGTATGTTGCCATTTTCTTCCAGGTCTTCACACCTGTCTTTATTAGCCCACAGAATTTAGGCTCACCTAATACTAATTCATGGAAAGAAATGTGGGTTTATCTTTTGTTCAAGGTAGGATTGCAGAAACGCATCTCAAAAGAAAATTCAGGAAACAGAAATAGAAAATAATTAAAGGCAACATAAACAATCATGATTTTTAAACACTTTCTGAAGTTTTTATGGGTTGCTGGAGCAGAGTCTAGTCTTGGGCTGAGCAGTGTTGCAAATCCACTAAACCTAATGGGAACAGACATATAATTAAGATGCCCTCAAACACTTTGTAAACTCTTCAGGTAACTCCCTCCTGTATAATTGCTGCCTGAAACATTCTGCACCAAAGCACTGCAACAGCAACCAACAGCTCAGACTGGGAAGGAGAAATAAGGATGCTCTGGCCCTTGTTTCAAGAGACAAGTATTGGGAACAAGGACTGGGACTGCATTTGCTGTAATTTGGTAGGGGTTCAAATTTAAAACATTGCAAAACTCAGTGAGACCTGTGATGCCAATATAGTATCGGGATATCAGGATCAGCATAGTTCGACATGCCCAAACACAAGCATCAGTGTCAAGGATGCCTGTGCTTTGCTATTGCATCATTTTAATTGCAATAACACCTAGAGGTTAAGCTGTGTTGCGCCAGCTGCACATAGTCCATGGCAATACACCTACATTTTGTGACTACACTCCACTTGTTCTGCTCTACTTTCAACAAAATACCCATGACCTCAACTTCAAGGTGGTTTAAGCAACTCTGCCTGGCTGCAGGGCAGAGGCAGGGTATAACCCTGGCCACTCCTCATGCTAAACCTGAAGGCTCACATGAATGCTGCATTTTCCAAAGGCCCTTCTACTATTTTCCTAGGGAAGAGAAGATTTTTCTCTCTCTGTTGGGAGTATGTGGGTGTGAATCCCTGTAGACTGAGGGGCAACAGTACCATGTCCCTCCAGGTCTGCAGCCAGTGCTCTCACCCCTGAGAGCATTACACAGGCTGCAGAAGGCATGGCTGCTGTTCCCTTGCACAACAGCACTGACTTTAGTGACAAGGATCTCAGGGGATGCTTCAACACTTATTCATAGAATCACAGAATCAGTAAAAAAGTTTGGAAAAGGCCTCTAAGATCACTGAGTCCAAGTATTAACCCAGCCCTGCTAAAATCCACCACTGAACCACATTCCAAAGTGTCACATCTAAATGTGGAGACACACGAAGGAAAGAGAAGGGGAACCTTCCTGAAGTGGCTTCTCAGGCATGGTGGAAAAGTGCTGCATTGTCTCTCTGGCACGGTTGCACTCAGTTACTCCATCACCCCTCCAAGGAACTCAGGCATCAAACTTCAACACCTTAAATTATGGTGCTAGGATCAGGAGCTGTGATGCCTAAGGTGGGTATCCAAGTCAGGCATGCTAAAACTCACACAGAATTTCCAAGTAAGTAGGTAAAAATAACATTCCTTCTCATATTCTTGGCTCTTGGTATCTCCATCCCAACATGGGTTAAACAAACACAGAGATATTAGTAGAACAAGATGCCAAAGGGTGGGAAGTTTCATATAGATTATTTGCACGCATAGATCATGTGTAGTCAGGAGCAGTGATTTCAAATGCTGCTCAGCACTGAAACAGAGATGAGAGTGCCTTTTCCAGGTCCTCTATGCAATTTTCTGCAGCAGTGAAGTTGGCAATCTGTAAGTGACATATCTACTCTTCATTGCTGCTCTTCATTGGGGTTAGAAGGCCTTGGGATTTATGCACTGCCCCTTTTTTACATTTTAATGTTGACATCTATTTATCTTTTCCCCCAAGCCCTAAATTGCAAAATGCTTCTGAAAAAAAACATCTCCATGGAACTGAGATGCTTCTCCATTCCCTTTGCAAGTGTAAATTAACTAATCTTGCAGAAGTAATTGACTGAAAAGTAATTTCCCTTTATCATGACAAACACTATTGCAGTATGAGAGTAATGACTACAATTTAAGCAGCTATGAATTGTGCATTAGAGAGCTCTAGAACTGCATATTGTTCACAATGAAATTTAAATTGCATTTCTTCTGCATTTAGCTGTTTATAAATAACACTGCAGTCACAGCCACAATAGTCATTTTTGTCACAAATTTCTTATTGCCACTGACAATAGAAATAAAAGATCTAGCTAGCTGATGGACAGCACATTAAATAGAGGTTAAGATGCTTTTATTGGACTCAAATTTCACTAGAAATAGGAACAAACCAAAACCCTAGTTCCAACCACAGCATGATGTGGAAGTGCCTTGAAAAGTTAAGTAAACTTTTGAAGTTAAGTAAAATTTTGAAGCCAGTATCTCTTCCCTGGATTGCAATTAAAAAAGAGAAAACAAAAACAAAACCAAGGCTCCTTGAACTCTGTCATGTAAATTTAGATTTTGATACAAATTTCTGGTTTGGGCCTAACTCTCAACCTGGCAACCATACTTAGATGCAGAAGAATACATAGTTTAATATGAATTGTGGTAGCCTCCAAAACCTGTTGGATCCTGCACGCTCAAGAACTTGCATAGGTGCTCTCAGTAAGTTGTAACACACTCCAGGCTTACATCTGTCGTGCAACAACCCCTCTGACTGTGTGTGCTGCTGAAATCCTTTATTTAAAGTTAGCTTGAGAGACTGATCTTCCTATGGATAACAGATAACTAACAACAGTCCTGCTCGTGGTTTTGATATGGCTATTTTAGCAACTCATCAGCGTGATAAAGTACACCAGCAATGTTTTTTTGATCATGGAAGGTCTCCCTGGAGGGCTGAAGATCAGATCTGATACATGGTTTTTATGTGTATTTTACTGTATGCAGATATGAAATCTGTGAGGACATTTCTTAACATTTGGGCAGAGTAAGCTGTCCACACTGTTGTAGTCACAGTCACCTTCATGCTGCACCTTACAGATGAGCATAGACTGTCCTTTACCCAGGGATGGTGATGCTGGAGCCACAGGTGATAGAGGCAGACACATCTCAAGTGGGAGCATGCTGGTCTTCAGCGCTCTTCCTCCAGTTCTGGTGCCATACACATACATCCTGGAACATTCTGCTTCTTGGAAATGCTTTGTCTGAGAAACACAGTACTACTCAAATGGTAGGAAAGGAATGCAATAACATCTTTTCATTGTAAATATTTAAAATACCTTTTATTGTTCTGCAGTTGAGCCATTACCTCCTAATTTCTTGCCATTCTTATAATGTTTTCACATGAATGAGCCCTCAATCAGGGATTCAAAGGGGAAAAAGTGTGTTGAACCAGGCTGTGGGGGTGGTAAAGCAGGCTTAGGAGCTGGCATTAAGAAATGCAAAGCCAAGCAGACATGGACATTGTTGTATGACATGGGTTGGCTCGACTAAATGGAAATGAGCATCCAGTGCATTTTTATAAACCAGGCAAAAATAATCACAGGTAGAGATAAACTAACTTCAGGGTGAGTACAAGCTCAGCTGTATGCCTCTCTATGGTAATGGGATAAGTGACTGATGTAAAGAATTTTTTTTTTGCAGCCTGTGAATTATTTAGCCTAGCTGCATGTGCAAGATCTAAAATAATACCCTGATTTTCAGTGAGGAAAAAAAAAATAAAAAAGACAAAGACAGAAGAAGTAGCAACAAAGAGGCAAATAATATTTGCTGAATAATTTTGTGCATGAGAGACTCTTCTGTGGGTGCTTTTTGCAAGCATCCCTAACACTGTTTTCTGTTCCTCTGACCCTTTTTTACTCTCCGCAACTTTACGGAGGTGCACATATCACAACTGTCTAATGCCCAAGAAGAAGCAAAGGAAATAAACAACCCAAAGATGCAGATTCCTCTGCTGCCAAAAAAGCATAAGAACATGAGTAATGGAAGAACTAGTTTTATGTGACAGCTGGGAAGAATTTACCTTGAAAAAAAGGAATACTTGGTCTGAAAATCTACACCTTGAAATTGGTTGTAATTGAAAGCCACTACAGTAGAGCAAATTGGAAATCTTTGAAATAGCAGCTAAAATATTTTCTCTTTAACTGAGACTTCCATTTAAGCTTCAGTCTGAGAATAAATATTTTAAGTCAAGGTTTTTTTGATAGAAATCTATAATTACCTTTGTAATATTGCTGGTATCCATCTACTTAGCAAAAACTCTGACTTTATTAGCCATTTCATCATCTGAAATAATCTGTTACTGAATGCTTAGGGAGAACATGGTCTGTCAGATTCTGCAGCTGTTGCGTTGTGTGTTTAATAACCTCTTATACTTCAGACCCTGTAGAAATTTGTCACTGAAACGTTTATTCATTTAATCAATCCCTAGATTAAAGATATGGCCAAACTAAATCTTTTTTTGAAGTTAGCTTCACAGAGTTTTCATCCTCACCTAAGATTTAGGTTACCTCAAAGTCTCGGTCAGCCATCTGTCTTCCTCAAAAATGTTTTAAAAGTTGTGATTTTAAGGTCATGTCCTTTTGTGTGCATCAGCTGACATGGACTCTGCCCAACCTCAGTAGGAGATGGGGTAAGGAACTCCTGGTGCTGTGCTTCCAGAGCTGCAGTACCCACTCTTGATCTGAACAGCAATCCTGTGTAATGATAAGCCTCCAAACTGCCAAGTAAATGATGGCAGTAAGGCTACACCTGCCAGTGGGGATGCAGCTCTGATGCAAATGGAAGTGATTGACTCCCAGTCCCTCTCCCCCTTTTTCCATGAGGTTGACTGCTGGAGGTAGCCTCAAGCAATCTTTCTGTGACGTGGGGGAATATTACTCTCCACCTCTGGTCAGCTTCATGTCTTTTCTCCAGGAGACTCTGTGGGACAGAACGGCAATGGGAAAGCCTCCCAAAGTTTGGCAGTACATAGAAAGCATGCAAAAATGTTGCAACCATGTATCTGGTTCCTGTGGCAGAAGTGCACCCATTAGTAAAGCCCACACCTCCTCTTTTGTGCTCATAAAGTGTCTGTGGCCGAGTTAGTTAAGGAGGCCTTCCTTTCCCAGCTATGTTATTTGTCCAACAGCTCTAGGGCTGTAGTGCCAACAACTTGTAGTGCCGAGACAGCTACAAAAGCCTGCTGAGGAGCCCAGGCCTTGTAGGCCAGTGCAGTAAAGAAAGAAACACTGGGATCCAGAGAAGGGAGGGCAACTCCTGCTAGTCTTCATTTAAAATACCAATTTGTACAGCTGAGGAATGAAATTACCTAGTATCTAGCTTGTTCCTTTGCCACTACTATTCTCTCCTTTGCCAGGAATTCAGCCTGTATCATCTCCTCCCATTGCTGATCCCAGATTAAGCTACTAAAAGGCACGGAGCACCACAGAAAACTGCTTTTCACAGACTGTAAACTAAGATCACTTAGTGGATTTCTCAAGCATTAGGACTCCAGGGACAAGAGACTTGGCTTACAGGTGGTAAGGGAAGGTTCTGCAGCTGCCTGAAGGTGAGAAAACAAAACAGTGTCTTTATTTTAGTGTTGTTAATGAGAGATCAGGTTGGGTCTCTACAGCTGGAAAGACAAAGATCAAATTGAAGTCAGGGCTATTATACAGATTCAACAGATGTCGCCTAGCCTTCCTGGAGATGATGGTAATGGGAGCAAATAGTCCCTAGTCCTGCCTTACAGCTTTCTATGGTAGGAGAACTTTTCTTTGTGGCACAGTGACTGCACAGGCAGATGGATTTACAGCCGCTCCTTGCTCCAAGCTTTCTTGAGGGTTGGGAAAGGTAAGACAGCAACAAAAAAACATGTAGCAGTAGAAGAAATAGCAAGCATAAAGAAGAAATAGGAACAAAAGTCCATATTCACCTAATCACAGTCAGAAGCAGGTTTCAAGGAGAGATTTTGAAGACATTATTTTGAAGATTGTTACTATGTTAACTATGTTAAAAGTTAAAAGTTAACTGTATTTAAAGTTTTTAACTATACCAAAAAACTATGTTTAAAGTTTACTAGGTTAACTTTCAATATGATAGGAAGGAAAGCAAGAGAGACAGATGTTCATCTGGAAGCTGAATCTGCTGGTCTTAACTGGGCAAAGTGAGGAATAGTCAGTCTCATAGCTGTAAGATTTGGTAGAAAAGAGAGGACTACATGTCCTTGGGGATGATAAGAAAGGATGACAATTTTATCTTCTGAAACCAGGGTACAAAGATCTGTGTTTTGTATGGATTTGAATAAGGTAGTTCAGAGGGTACTTGAATATTGCAGTGAGGATGAGGTGCTGGCCTAACATTGACAGGATCTGACCTTTATAAAGCAAGACACAAGCATCAGTTGCCTAGAGGGGATATCCTTGTGGTGATGCTTCATGGGTTGTTGCATTGTCACAGCAGTAAAATAAAGGACAAGAATGTACAAGCAATGATTCAGTGGCACTGCATCTAATGTTAAACATCAGTAGCCCATTTACATCATCCTGAAGTACAGTTCAAGTTACTTTAATTACTTATGTTAGGAATACTGTTGTACATTTTGCTTTCAGGTATTGTCCCACTTTCCAAAATCTCACTCCTGCACATTGTCAAAACTTCTGAGTTCTGTCTGGCCTTCCAGTTTCTTGAAAATTTTTTCTCCTTTCCTTCATCTGGATCTTTTCCTGTGCTGGGCTCTCTCAGTAATTAATGCATATGCTATCATACTGACTATGGCATATTCTCTGAATTCAAATTCTTCTTTAAAGGACTTTTCTTCTGGGTAGCTCTCCACGGAAAACTGCCTCTTGTGCTGTTGTCTGTTTCATTTATTCTAAAGTACACCCTTGCCTGTGTTCAAGCAATCTGTCTCACATCTCCTTTATTTGATACCACTTCTCAGCCCTTCCCACTTTTCTCCTTCCTGCCTCCATTGTTTTAATTCTCTATGTTCATCTGATTTGTTCTGTCAGCTCTGCCAAAACTATGTGGCCCAAATCTCATCGAAATTATGGAAAGGTACTCCACAAAGATGGAGTGAGAGGAATTATTTTGGTGTTGCTGATACACTAGGATCTGAATCTGGGATCAATTTCTTTCATGCAATAGCATGCATGATTTTGGCCATATCATTGAATAATGAACCTGCTTTCATCTAGAACACTCAATACCAAATGTAAAATTTTGAGATGAAAAATTTTGAGAAAAAAAATCCTTTCTATTGTAATTGTCTGTCTACAAACAATGTCATCTGGCAAACAGAAGTCACTAGAGAAACTCCTTACAACACAGTCGTAGCTGGGAACAATATGGTTTTCCCTGTTTCACAATCAATTAAACAAATGTAACAGACAGGGTAACCTTCAGCAGCCTTCAGCAGAGAACGCTTTGAAGACTACATTTCTTTTGAAACATTTAAAAATACTTTGAAAGTTCTAATCTTGGGAATAAGTTGGAGACTCTGAATTGTTGCCTGGAAGTTGTGAAGCTACAGGGAGGAATGGCATAAGTCTTTCAGTTCACCAAGAATAAAATATTTTTCCATAAATACAGCTTGACCATCCTCTTGTGCTTCTTTTGCATTTTGATATTCAACTCACCAAAGCTACATTTTCTCAAAGCATCACACTTTGGCTGAAAACACAGCATGGCTTCTTGCCAGATATAATGGTTTAAAGATATTTCTGGGCTTATTTGGCTTGCTCTGGATGGACAGAACTGCTGGGTTTTGTGCTGTCAGCTCCTGGCATTCTTGCACAGAACTCTTTCCTGTTATGCTCTGGGTATCCCAAGCTCCTTGCCTCTACAGGGTAAGAGACACTGAAAAAATGTGCAACCCTAGAGTGTGATGACAGCTTTTGCAAAGCATGTTGTTGACTGGTGCCGATTTGAGCAATGGATGGGTCTGTCAGGGAATTTAGCCATGTGCCCAGACACTGCCTGGGAGTACCTGCTGATGAAGCAGTTCCGTGGTCAGTGATGCCTTCAGTATGTCTGAAATGACTCACAGACAGGAGGGAGTCTCCAGAGCTGCTGAAATCCCCTGCATAAGATATCCACACAGCTTTCCTCCATTGGACAAAGGGGGAAAAGAGAAGACACACCAGTAAGGGTCTCTAGGCATCAGTAAAAGAACAAAGAAATGCCTCTGCTGAAGCATGGTTGCCAGCCTCTACACAGCCTGAAGACTGCAGCACAAAACCCAGGGATGGGAAGCACCCACCAACTGTATGTGCACATTTCCATGCAGGCTGCACCTTGGTGACCACCATCGCCTTCACTGTGATATGCAGCTCAGTCCTTTTCCCAGCCACATCACTGCTGTCAGGAGGTGACATCAATAAAGAAAATCAGCAGTGAAATGACATGGATAGAAAACTGACAGATATTTTAAAAATATTTCAAAGCCATTCAGCATCTCCTCTTTTCTGTGAGGATTCACTTCTTCTGGCCCTTCGTGGTTTTCCTGACATTGCCACATGTCTGTGAGCTGCTGACACTTCATCCATGAGTTATGACAGGAGTTATGGATCTGTGCAGTTGTGTTTTATGACGATGATTTGTCATTTGTATTACAGTCACGCCTAGAGGCCTCAAGCAAGATCAGGGCCTCGTCGTGCTAGTCACTGTATAAACATATATTAGGAGACAGTCCTGCTCTGAAAAGATCACAAACAAAAGGCAGGAGGATGATCAGAAACACAGAGATGTGAAATGAAATACCCAGTGCGACTTGAGGACAAGCACCAGGTCACGGAGTAGCAGGTCTCCTGTCCCCTGCCCATTTCCACAGCAGGCTTCACCATCTGCTGCTCCTCCCCACATCCTTCTTTCCAGTGGCTGTGAAGGGGCTAGCTGTTCCTCCTTTGATATGCTCCTGCCTCACCCAGTGGATGCTGCAGCCACACTGGCTCCCATGCAGATCACTGCTGCTGCTGCACTTCTAAAATTATTACCTTTCCACTGTTTTTACAGAATCATAGAATTGTTAAAGTTGGAACAGACCTCTAATATCATCAGTTCCAACTGTTACCCCAGTACTACTGTAGTCATCACTAAACCACATCCCCAGCTGCCACATCCACACTTTTTTTTAACACTTCCAGGGATGATGATTCCACCACTTCCCTGGGCAGCCTGTTCCAGTCCTTGACCACTCTTTCAGTGAAGATGTTTTTTTCCTAATATCCAATCTAAACCTCCCCTGGTGCAACTTGAGGCCATTTCCTCTCATCCTGTCACTTGTTACCTGAGATAAGAGAGTGGTTTCTTCACCAGTGAGCTGACAGTTGTCACTACATGCAGAGTTGTTGGTTATCACCTCCAAACTGAGAACAGATGGCTTTGTTCCTCTTCAGAGC
Organism: Formicarius rufipectus; assembly: GCA_013399695.1. Taxonomy (NCBI): domain Eukaryota; kingdom Metazoa; phylum Chordata; class Aves; order Passeriformes; family Formicariidae; genus Formicarius; species Formicarius rufipectus. The sequence continues at coordinate 135,891 of VXAU01003080.1, forward strand.
AAATAAAACAGGTAACTTAGAATGATTGTTATCTTATATATGGATCTAGGATATCTGTGGTGCAAGACTGGCAGTGGACTAAACTGAAAGCACAGAGCCATACTGTGGGACAGCTACACCCTACCTTCACTTACAGGGCTTAGATCTCACTTGTGGCTACACGTAAACATTGCCCTTGCTTTGCCTTTGCAGCACTTAGGGGATAATTGGAGAGTAATATTTTTCCTCCTTTTCTAACTGTTATTGCACTTGGCATTGTGACCAGAGCTGCTCTCAACATATAAAAATGCAGTCCTGAGAGCTTAACCTGATAGTTTGGTATGTGCTTACATACATGTCCTGTGTTTGCATGAATTATACACTGTATATTGCTTAAAAAATGTTGTAGGGCTAACTCTCCTGAAGTGCAAAACTCTATAGAGAAGACAACACTCTGTGTGTCTGCTGGACTCCTTTCTTCATAACACTGTTCAGTCTGTGTTAATTCTATCTGCATGATACAGTCACTATATAATAAATGCTACAAGGAGTGGAAACTTTACTCACTAATGTGCTTAAAAGGAGATTTTTTTACCACTGAATTATTTTACATGGATGCAAATAACATCACTGTAAGCAATCTCTAGATTAAGCCCATTGTCCTGGAAAAGTGGTTCACCAGTGCCCAGTTCCTCATCATTAGTAGGACCTTTGCTGCTGTTTAATTCATCCCCATTCTTCTTTTTTTAAATTATTATTTCTTTTTTCATATCTTTGGTAAAATGGACACAGGGGTGGTTCTTGTCTTCACAGTCAGTCCAACCACTTCTCTGTGCCTCAGCGCAGATGTCACATGTTACATACTGCTCTGTGCACTGATGAAGAAGCAACCTCAGACCAAAATGAAACATCAAACTAGTACACTCTCACCAAACAGCCATTTTTAGGTTGTCTACGTGAGACAACTACTGACAATCTCAGCACTTCAAGATGGTTTACCTTTCCTTTTGTTGTCAGAGACATGAGGCTGATCTAAGTAGTCCACAGAATTTTATGGTACCAGGCTTTGCTATTTCCACTTCTCAGTGAGAAAATTCAGTTCTGACATGGCACGTGGTCTGTAGAACAGCTTGTCAACATGTTCCTTGAGGAAACCTAGCGGAGCTGAGCTGTCAGTGGGGCTCACCTTAAGCATCTGAAGCTCAGACACTCAGTCTGACCCAAGGCCTCCCTCCTGAAAACACACAGTAAATACAAAATAAGCAGCATGAAGAGGTTTGGGGATGAAATCTGCATTGATTACTTTTGTGGAGACATATCTATGAACAGCTTGGCTGCACTTCTCTTGGGCTGTTGGCATTTACCAAACAACCTCACGCTACAGTAACAGCCAGCAATGTCTTGCAGAGTGGATCACAAGCACGTTCACTGACTGCAGTGGCACTCTGCAGGCATAAATATTACACCTGTGAGGTGGAGATGTGTTATTAAAACCATAAAGACAACAGCATTGCTCCTAAGTGGACAAATTTAGTTCAGCATCAATTACTGTTAAAAGGCAAAATTGCAGTTGTAACAATATGGAGATGTAAATGTAATTGTGTATAAAATTGTGTAATCATTAAAATCCATATAAATTTTGCTCAATCAAATTAAACACAAGCGACTACTGTTTGACACCTGAAACATCAGCATAATATTCATGCCATATGGCTGGCATTTTCAGTTTCTTATATGTCACTCTTCATTCTTGTCAGCTGCTCACGAGAACTTGCCAGATAATTTCTACACCACTGCCAAAAATGTCTAACAGCTGGTGTAGTACTGGCTAAACACTCTGTAATGTTTCAAACTTTAGTGCTCCCATCCATACACTAGAGAGCTGGTTCTTGGAGCAGATGTTTAGCTTTGTTTTTAAATTAACTTCAGTCTGCTTTTGTGTCAGTAGTGTGTTTTTATGCTCCATCATGCTGCTGCCTTCTGTGAGATAAATGAGTTCAGCAGCATCCAGCCTTAAAAAACATCAACTGTCATGATAAACTCTGCGTTAAAAATGTGCTCTGCTCTCTGTCTCACTGCCTGATGTGGGCTCAGGGGCTGGACTTGAGCTGCAAACTTACAGAGAGCAGCTCAGATCACCTATTAGCTGAGTTGGTGATCTCTTACATTTTCACATGTCCATGTGATCCTCCTTGCAGCACGGAGATGTGCATCTGCTTGACACCCTTGATGCCACTGGAGCCCCTTTCTGATTCAGAAACTGTCACAGAGGGTCCTAATGCCCAAATGAGACTCTTGAAGGATCCCATGATGTGGGTTTAGGACAACAGCACTGCATGGACATGGTTTAGAGCTATGTCTGCCCCAGATGGGGAGGGAACAACAGGTCTATACTGGCACCCAGTCTTGCACCTGAAGTGGTTCTTAAACCCACACTCAGCTTATAGGATTTGCGGCCACTGGTGGAGGACTGGGAACAGGACACACATTTTTGACCCTGTAAATACCCTTTGAAACAGTGCTAATGACTAAATCAGGAATTCTCTAACCTTTTGCTTATGGAAGTCAGTGTGAACTCTTATCATGCTGAAATCCATGTAGTTGGATGATTTGCAAATTAAGATTTATGATGAACTAGGCACACAAACACCTATGAATTAAACAAACATTCGATTTCATAACCAATCTGATTTTATGGATAGTATATACAATTCCCTGACTTTAGAAGTCTGATTTACACCTTTGGAAAAGAGGACCCCTTGCTCCTCTTTTCCTGGACACAAGGAGTTATCTTACCTTTTGCTCATTAAGGTTTTATTCCAAATGAAGACACTTCCCTGTTAAAACATTGGGTTGAATTTTGAGGCCCTGTCATGGAGGGCATCTATTGAGTAGCTGCTAGGACATCCTTCAGTCCCCAGGTGATTTTCTAAGGACAAAAATGGGGAAAGAAGTGTGCTGGAGACAAATGACCTCTGTGCCTCCAGAACTGGGCAATTTGATCCTATTGGGCTGCTTTACCTCCTATAGGCAATTACTTAATATGCATCTTTTGTTTACAGTGAGGCATTTTAATTTGGGCTACCTTTTGGCATAGGACACCCTTTCTGAGCCATGACTCCCCTATTCTGGCTTCCATCCAGGCACATAACAAAAGAGTGACAGCTGAGTGATTAAACTTCCCATCTAATACAAGGCAAGAAACAGAGGTAGGGACAGGCAAAGAGTGCAGGTGAATATATGGCTTCATGCTATAGACAGTGGTCTTAGCATGCCATCACCAACATCAAGCTATACTACAGTCTTTTTTTTTGCCATGTGGGATGCACATTGGATGTTGGATATTCAGGCTATGGTTCATGCCTCTCTTTTTACTCTTCCCGGCACTTGCAGACCTTCTCAGATGGAAGAAGGGCTGGCAGAAGAGTAGGGGGCTGCATGTATCAAAAAGTAGATTTGCACAGATTTTATTCTTTGCAGACGTTTCCGCCTCTATACTGTATCCCTGGATATTACCCATGCTGGATAATGGATGGAATTAGATTAGAAACAAGACAAGATGCAATTACTCACTGAAGATGACTTGAATAAACTGGTAAAATGGGGTCTGCAACTGGGTCTGTCAGCATCTGGTTTGTGTGAATACAGAGGAGTCACAGAGGATTTTATCCTTGGCATTAGCTGTAATAGGATAAATGTATTTTGTTTGCTGTAATACAGTCTTTTACCCACATTAAAAATCATTACTGAGCCATTCTCTATGGCATAATAGTTGGTATCACTTATTCCAATAAGGTGTTATCCATGTGAAGTCCCTAAGTTGAAAAAAAACTATGATTAAAATGAAAATAAGCTTTAATGAGGAATAAACACTTTCCCTTAGGCCAGAGAACTGCATCATGCTGCTCATAAGGTTTCTTCAGTACTGTGAGATCCAGGGCAGGAGCAAATGTCAGCCCACTCAATTCTTTATCCAGGATCAGTTCTTTTCCTAAGGAGGTCCTTAAAGCTTTCCCTCACACCAAGGTTTGTATGTTCATTACTGAAATAGATAAGCAAGTGGGACAGCCTTAATTTGTTGAGGTGCTTGGTGTAATCCTTTAAATGATTTTTTATTTCTTTAGGCATTTGGATACTGTTGAAAGTCAGACCATAAGATTAGGTTAAGACCATGCAAAACGCATGATAGAGCTGAGAATAGAGATGCTTTGGGGAGGGTATTGCCCTACTTTTTCCCTCATACCTGCTTAGTTGTGAATGTGCTCATTGATATGACAAGAGTTTGAATACAGAGGGAAGGAGCAGAAGTGGGGATGCTAATGGATGTTCATACTGTTTTGGTTTTTTTATTTTTCTCTGTAGAATGCATGGACCATTTTGCTGTAAATATTTCATTTTACACACAGTAATTGACACTAAAGAGTTGGCACAATGCTACACCCCTGAAACTAAAGATGCTGGTTATCAAACTATGATGTTCTGCTGCAAAGAGATGACTAAAAAGAATGACATAAGTAGATGTTCCTGGAGGCAAAACATGTAGTACAGTGCAGCTCATTACTTAGTAATGTAGTGCACAAATGTGATTGTAATCCATCATTTTTACCACCACCTTGAACAGGATTATAGCCTGCTTGTAGAGTCATACAACTACCTGTATGACCTATACACAGCTACCTGTACGACCTAGGCAGTAAGTTCTTTTCTGCTCAGGCCATCACAAATCTGTCATCTGAAGTGTTCCATGTATGTTCTTTAGTTTATGAATGTGAATTATTTGATGGAAATTGTTTCAGTGCAAAGGCAACCAGGCGATGCTTTGACTAAGTGCCAGCCAGCAGGGCAGGAAATCAGTTTTACATTTGTTGCTGTTGAGAGGTTTAGCTATGTAATTTTTTTTTTAATTACTCTTTTATGTCTCTGTATTGATAAAAGATGCATTAACACAAAGCTTCCAAACTCAACCCTTGTCCTGTATATCCTTTCTACATATGCTTAAAGCATTGATTTGTCCCATTCACTTCAGCAGCCTAATCAGGTACATAATCAGGAGTGTATAATATTTACAGGATAAGGGTTTAATTCCCTGCAAGGATGCAAAAGAAAGGCAGTGCTAAACGTGGTGGTTGTGGCACAAAGCTGTTAAATGTTTCTTTTGTGTGCTGCTCAGGGCATCAAAGCCATGCAGCTGGACTCCCCTGCCAGTGCCCTGCAGACCCCCTAAGAAGCTGCCCTATAGGTGTGATGTTAGATGGCACCTAATGCCCAGTGTGAGAAAGCCCCCATCTACACATAGATTCAATATAGTTTGTAAAGTGAAAAGCAGAGAAATAAAAATAACTCTTAAAATCTGTTTTTCTTTCTGATATTATTCCTTTCTCCCTCAGTTATTTTACTACAGCACGTCAGTGCCTTCTGCTGACGTGGAAATCAGCAGAAATAGCCAAGTCCTTTGTGCACTGTAGAGGGGGCACTGTGCTCTGCGTTAGAGAATCAACCTCCTTTTCACTGGGAATATTTCTAAGCCTAGATTTATAGAGGTTAAAAGGCTGAAATAGTTGTCTGTATCAAACATCATTTTTATAATGGACTTTATAAAATTTTTTGTAGACTTTTTAATGCTTCTTTCTCAGAACTCCTCATGAGACTGATATATTCCCCCAGCTTCATAATGTCAGAAGCAATGACTTAAAAAAAAATTAGTCAAAGCAATGCAAATAACTCACTGTTAAATTCAGGGGTTTTTTTGCCAATGCTTCTCTAAGAAATATTTTGCAGAATTTTAGCTCAGGAAAACTACTGTTGTATATTTAAATTTCTTAAATAACTTGGAAGGGTTTTGCTTGGCTGACATTTCTTGGCCTTGCATTAATCTTGGGATTATTTCACAAGAGACCAAGGGAACACCCACTGATAACAATGTCAAACATTCAATGTATTTACTGAACGTTTCCACTTGCTTGATCATTAAGGCATGCCTTGGGTATGAGGTCACCGATGTTGTGTAAGTGGAGAATTTATGGGGTGATTTGAACTATAGGGGAGTCCTGACACGTTTTTGGCAAATACAGTCAGATACCATGGACTGATGCCACTCAGAATTGTAGCTCTGGGATATGATCAGGTCCTAGCATGAATATTTTGCATTAGAATTCAAATCCTCCGATTACAGAGAAGATGGGAAAAAGGTTACCTGAACAGACCATACATACAGTGGAGGAATCTTTTACTAGAACACATTTCCTTGTCTGTTAAAATAGATTATTTAGTTTAATTAATTTAATTAAATCTTTTAACAAACAAAAACACAGTTTTAGAAAATCAGTGAAGAAAGCTTTATATCAATGTAGCATGTGATCATCATGCTCACCCTTTTAATCCATTTAAACTGGAGAGAGCAGCAAAGGGCTAAGTTAAGAAGGTGGCTGTGAGGCCAATTCACCAGCAGCTTGGGCTGTAGCCAAGTACTGTCTTCCTAAACTGTACTATCAGGTTTGCCACTGGCTTGCTGGGAGCCTTTCACAGTCTCTTCAAGGACATTTTAAAATCCATTTAAATCACAAAAAAAATCTTCAACTGGATTTTAGCATCCTTTAGATATAGTGATGATGAGTTTGGCTGCCTTAATTTGCCACTTCTCTGTACTGTTGTGCTGCAAGACAAAAAGGCAAGGCAGTGAAGGCTGCCACTCATGTGGGATGTTTCAGCAGTTCTATTCCACTTTGTCTACAACTTTTAAATAAGGCCACTTCTGGTATTGTGCACATTTTAATCCATTACAAAGACAGTAACTCTTTGACGTTAGTCCCACTAATTGGACTTTGTTTCATTATCTGATGTTTTTCCCTTAGCATTTTAAAAATCATGTTGTTTTCTGGTAACCAAGTACAAAAGACCACAAGCTTTTCAGTGTTCTAGAAGGAACTACTCTCCTGCTACTGACTTACACTGCATTTCTTCATCCTACTTATAATATAAAGGGAGGAGACAGAATAAAAACCACAGAAAGTAGAATAAAAAGCAGAAGAAAAGAGGATTCTTGGAGTTTGAGTATGTGTTTGAAAAAGAAAATTAAACAAGACTAGCTGATCCATGTTCACAATTTTTTTTTTATAAAGAGGGCAGGATTGAGACACAAAACACTAGGTTTAACACATAATTTATAGAGATCTCTAGCAGAAATATTTTATAAGGATCCCTGGCTGAATACACATAGGACGATTTAAGGAACAGTCCTGCTTTTGATACGCAACATTCATGGAATTCCCCAGTTTTTGGAAATGTGCTATCTAGCCCTAGAAGTCCCCCCCTTTTCAGGAAAGGCCTTTGAACAATGTTTCAGAAATTCCTGACCTGCTCTCTAAAAGATTTTCTATATTGCTTTCTAAAAATACCTGGTTACATGGGATAAACGGTAAGATAATGCAATCTATTTTCCTAACATTATTTTCATTATTGTTATTTCGTATTCCTATTAGGATAAGACTACCCTATGACATAAAAAAGACAATCCCATTTTCTGTGGAAAACAAAGCTTCTTCTGACAAATAGCACAAAAATCGCTTTGCTTTTTAGGCAGGCAGCATTCTCCAGGTATCTGAAAGTCTTAGAGAAATGGGTGTATTAGTGTAGCGAAGCTGACATTATCAGGTGTTGTATATGAGAAATGCCATTTATGAGTTGTCACACAGCTATTATTAAGAGACTTTTCAGGAGAACACAGTACATCATCATGACTGTCACTGCGCTCACTGCAATCACCAAACAACCAGGCATAGTTAAACAGAACACTTCTTTCACTTTCTGAGCAAATTACACTTATGGTTTATTTATGTGATGGATTTGTTGCATTTAGGCATCCTCTCTAACTGTTTTACGAGAGCTCTGGTGGCACAGACCTGCGATTTGGTGCCTGTCAAGTGGGATGGATGGCAGTCCAGCCCTTCACTGCTGGCTGGGGATCAGACACCCTGTGCCTCCCTGGTGTGGAGAATGAGGATGAGGAGGTGGGGGGTAAAGAGTTAAGGTTGCTGGGCCTCCAGCTCCCATTCCCCTCTCTCACCTGCCAGCACTTTTGGAGGGCAGGCTCTGGTGATTTTAGGCAGCCACCTGACCCTGGCTCTGGGCAGAATGGGAATCCAGGAGCTTCCATAGATGCTTTTACCTTGCTGCCTCACCCCAGACTCTGGGCAAGGACTCTCAAGTGCTCTACATTCCTGCAGCATCTTATACACACTCAGGTGTCTCTCTCCAGCCACACACCACTTGGAGCAAATTGCAATTCCTCCATGCGTTTCCCCACAGCCACAGATATTTACACCAGGTATTAAAATGCGCACTGAATAACTGAAGCTAGCCCTAGATTTAGGATTTGAACAGGCACTGTTGTCTGAATCCCTCCTAACATCTTTAGGTCACATGCTGCATTCAGACTGTGCAGCCTTGATCCTCTAATCTCTCTACACATTGAACTTCCATTGACTTTAACCTGCCCAGCCATATCCTTTAAAGCCAGTCTCCCCCAATTACTGCACCACGTGAAGCCCCGCTGGACCTCTAAATCTTTCAAGAGTTTTGTAATTTGGTGCATTCCCTAAGGAAAACTTGGAAGGGGTCCAGGGAACAAGGCTAATTTAGGAGATGGGAGAATATGTCTTCTAAAGAAATGGCTCCAAGACCTTAACATGTTCAGCCGTGAAAAAGGAGCAGGTGAGATAGGATTTAATTACAGTGTACAAGTACCTAAGGGGGTGAACACAGACCTGGGTCTGAATCCCTAGCAAAAAGGTAAAATATGAGGTCATGGGCTGAAATTGAAGGGTATAAAGAATATATCTCTCTGCAGAAGGCTGTTCTATGTATAAAATAATCTGGCAAACAAGGTAGTAGAAACCGGTATTAGATGGAGAAGCCCATTTATTACCACTGCAGTGTGATCAGGTGGGCTGCTGATGGTTCTTGTCAGTCATAAACGGCTCTTTTTCTGTGTTGTTTGGTGTTTCAATTTACTATGCTATTTTAGGGGGCTTCTTCAAAGCTGAGCTTCTGGGGGTTAAAAACAGAGGCAATATTTAAAGGTTAATAGTAAGAAATACACAACTATTCTTTTTTTCATTAAATGATTTGAAGGTTTATGTACATAGTAAGATAGGTCTGGCAAAATGGCACAACTCCCTCTATGGTCCAGTACTGCACAAGAACAGAGTAAAAATACATTGAAATTCTGATAACTTCTGGCAGGTAAAAAGTAAGGTTTCTGTGACATCAAAAATAGTAATGTGGTACTGGCATAAGTGGGCATTCTGCCTCATTCACCCTATTGATGTTTATGTAGTAGGGGAAAAATAAAAGATCTCATCTGGAAGCTGAGTACAGCATGTAAAACATGAATTTATGCTCCCCTCAAAACAAACAAACAAAAAACCAACCAAACAAAAACCAAACCAAAACAAAAAACCCAAGGTGTCTCATGTCTCTGCACTAAATTGCACTGGTTTGGGTTTAAGTTTTTGAATCAGTTTGTGCAGGAGGTGACCTGGTTTCAGGTGGTGCTTCCAACTGTGAAAAATACCAGGACTTGTAGAAACAGCAGGGACATTGATCTGCTCCTCTGCAAGCTGAGTAGCTTAATTTTCACCTATTTTCAATCACTTAATCATCTACTAATGAAAAAGCTGCTCAGAGAAAAGGTTAATGAGAGATTTAAGTTGGATTTATGGGGCATCGATAAGAAAGTTATTTTAGGCAGCCTACATTGGTGTTTCAAATTTCCTATACAATGTTCAGAGTTTATTTATTTGCTCCACCAGAAGTGTGAGAAAATAAGAAGTAAGGCAGCAGGTCTTACTGCCAATATGTCTGTGTATGCTTTGCACATTTACTTATTTTTAATACCAAACATCCTATTAACAAGTTTGATAAACTAATCCCAAAACTATAGCATCTGTAAATTAACTGGGGATGGGGCATGCCTAGAACTGCTACATCCCTCAAAAGTCCCATCTGAAGTATTGAAACTTTGCTTGCTATGGCTTGTCAGAGGACTGTGCTGGTCCCCTCTAGCAATGGAGATGCTTCAAGCTAAACAAAGCTTTGTTCTCTCGTGGTGGAATATGTGGTTTGGGGCTGGACAGTCCTAGTGAGATTCAACTGGGCAGAAGGATAACCTCTGTGTAGTGGTCATCCTATGGTCCTTCTGCTATTCCTGGGGTGGGACAAACTCTTCTAACATGCAGCTCATTTTGAGGAAAACACTGAAAAGTGGTCACACAGACTTGTGCCTAATGGACCCCAGTTTTCAAGCTTGGATTATGGAGTAAATCTTGGGTTACTGGTCAGGCTCCTGGAGTCCTTTCACAAGTTATGGTTGCAACTGTGTGAAAGATTTATTCCAGTTATCATAACTGTCACCACTCAAAACTCAGTAGTTTTGTCTTCTCTGGGGCTTTTCTCAACACTTCTATACCAAGACAGCTTAAGTAAAACTGAGATTGTCTTCTACTAGCTTCAGGGTTTTTCATCCAGTATCTGTGACAAAAATAATAGTTTTTAAAATTATATTATTATTACTTCATCAAGCTTACCCAATTTATGTGGATTTTCTGGAGCAGAGACTATTTTCTCTAGGGTTTGGACTGGTGCATAGCAAAAACCATTATATCTTGAAAGGCATTTTAGTATTCTAAAGTACGTTTCAGCGTAGCTCAGGATGGGAACAACTTTGTTCACTTCTTCAAAACAGGAATTCCTGAAATAATTCATATTAAAATTACTTCCTTGTAAAATTATTTTCTGGGGGTTTTTTTAAAGGTATTTTATTAATGCTGGGAAAATGTGTCCCTAAATTAATTAAAATATAAAAGAGGAACTAGAGTATTTGACCTATTATAATGATTTGATTTGGTTTGGAATCATTTTTCTCACAGTTCAATGAAAAGAATTTTATTTTTTTTAATAAATGGCCTTTGAGGAGCTTTAATTTTTATTTTATCCCATCTCCTAACATCTTTTCCTCAGCTGAGTCTTTTAGCTATGCTAAAAATCCTAATACTTTTTATTTTATTTTGCAGCTCAGATTGATTAATTCTCTGTATGCACTAGTCAGTCAAACAAACCATGCAGGATTGACATTTTTTATAAAATGTTCCGAGTATTGCTGTGGTTTGCTTTATTGGATGATATAAGATCTAGTTATATTAACAACTCCAACAAAATAAAACCAGGCATCAGAGCCAAACATGCACATGCCAAATCAAGACTGTGTGAGCCTCAGCAGAAGACACACCTCAGCAGCCTGTGTTGCTCTGATTCAGCCAGTCATTTTGAGCAAACCACCAACTGTGTTTAATCCTTTGTTGCTGTTGTTGTTTTTTTGTATGGTATCACCTGAAGAACTGTCTTTAAAGCTACATTAAATAAGAGCTGGGCAGCTAATGGAGAAGAATCATATCTCTGATCAAGAGATTTCTCATGGAAGAAATTCTGTATTCAGTTATTATAGCAAAGAGTTCTCTTTGCCCATATAGCTTATTTCACTCAGGAAATTGCTTTATGTTAAGCTATCAAAAGAAGAATGTTGAGGATTTCTTTTGCCAGAAGAAACTGCATCTCCCTAGAGAACAGTTTTCTAGAATTTATTTTTTTTTAAAGTATAAACATGGTGACAGAGAATTAATTCATTTAATGCTCTGAAGATAAAATTCAATCCTGTTTCTAATAACACATTACTTAAGATGAAGTGGAAAATGTACAGGCTTTTGCCTTTAAATTTGATGTAAAATTTAATTCCAGAAGTTATAAGGGGCAAAATGTTCTAAAACTTACATATATATCCCCCTTCTTTTGTTTCCTACGTGGTCTTTCCCCTGTAATTGTGGTATTTATTTTGTTGAGTACTTTATGGAATTTGGAAAAGAAGCACAAACATGGAAAATGGCCTTGAGTGGCTAGGATTTTCTTCATTTGAATGAATGGACATTAATTAATTTCTGGATGAGATTGCTAATCTTCAAAACAGACTGAAAATCTATTTAGAAGACCGATTTTAAATATACAACAGAAAGCTGTGGGATTGCATTGACCTATCAACATGTGACAAATACTTACTTTAGGTGTCTGGAGTAGTTTGGGTTAATAAAACAATTCAACTTTCACCTAAGTCAAAATTGTATAAAGCATAAGGCCAGCAACTAAGTGGCCTTTCCAAAAAAAATCACTGAAAATATTTTCAGTTATACTTTTAAGTTATTCTCCATTTCTTGATTCCACCTGAATTTAAAATGGTCAAAACCCCCACAACATCTTCATGTTTTTTAGTACTGAGGCACAACTCGGTAATACTTCTTAAAAATCATCCCTGATGTGACTGTAAAATGAACATTCTGGGATGTATCACTATTTCTACAGCCTTCAACCAGCCTCATGGACTTCTAGGGACTCTGTGACCAATATTTGTGTTTGTATATGCTCATCATGATCTGCCTTCTGTGTGGTTTTTTTGTACTTTCCTTGTGCCGTGCTATGTTCAGAGTTATAGGCTGTTGGTTCCTTGAGCAGGGACTCATTTCTGTGAATTACTGCACTTCACAGAGTAAAGAACGGATTCTTTATATGGTCCCCTGGCTCTACCTCAACATAAATAACTTTTTTTTTTATATTGGCACAACTCCTTTGAGTCAAAGGAGGAGTCCCAGAAAGAGGCAGTGAAGAAGCAGAGATTTCAGCACTTTAAATTCATGTTGTGTGAAGCATGTCTTTTTGTAAGATGTTATCCAGAGAAAGTAAGAACAATATTTAGAGAATTCTAGTGATATTTTTTAGTCCCCATCAACCTACTATTAAACACATTCCAGATTTTTTAATGTATTGACATAGCAGCAAAAAAAAAGTCCTGCCTTAGGCCACATTTTCTAAGCCACAGATCCAACTGCAGATATAATGTTTTAGTAAAGTGGGAGGTGTAAGAGTGGTTTTGGTGATTCATATTACTCTTCTGGGCAGAGTCTCAACTCAGAGATCTCTGAATCGGCTTTAATGTTCCCTCATTGGGAGACAGAGCACTGTTAGAAAACACCATTGGGGCTAAAGCAATTCTTCTCTTATAACAGCTCTCTGGCACTGACAAATGTTTAAGTCCCTTTAACAGGGAGGCTCCCTATGCATGCCTGCTAAACCCAGTGTTCTGCTTCTGAGTCACCTTTGCATCAGATCATAATTTCTGAATTTTTGCTTTAAATGCTTTAAGCTTCAATTAACTCAGCTTCTACCTGCCCTTGCTTTTGGCCTCCAGGTTTATCAGTACTGCTTATATGTTGGCTTCCATTCTAGTTTGCATCAAAAAACAGACCTGTACGCTTGCCTGGTATGGAACTCAGGTTAGTGGAAAGACTTGAGGCCAGTGTCAATCAGTGCCCTCCCACCTGCCCCCATCCCATGGCAAGACCCACCTGGTGATCTGTGCTCAGCATCCCAGGATGTTAATGAACCAGGACCTCCTTTCCTGGAAACAGATTTTCTCCTTAATGGCATTTATAGTAGACAGATTCATGAACTCAGAAGAGATGATGCTCTAATAGCAGCAGCAGAAGAGGTTTCTCATTGTCCAGGAGCCAGAACATTTTCTTTCTAGACCCACTGTCTGAAACACTGCTCATGTTTTTCAGAAAAGTCCATCAGCCACCAGGCTGCAACACACTCTGGCATGGCACAATCCTCCTGCCAGCACCAAACACTCGTCTGAAAGGGAGATGAGATTTACAGAGCAAAACCTAATGAGCAAGATGGTATTGGGGTCTTTGGCCTGATGTCAGAAGAATCTCCCTGGAAACAAGAGTCCCAGGCCCTGCTCCTTGCTCCCACTTATTTATTTTCTGTAGTTTGTTTGTGACACTGAGACTCATAGTCCTTCTAAGCTGGATTGAGTTATGGTTCTACATGTAATTGCATAGTATGAGCTCACCCATTCTCTGACCAGTGCCAGTAAGGTGCCAGGTAACTCAAAGTAACATATAGCTCAAAAATATCAACCTTCACCCTAAATTTAAAGCATTTCCAGAGCTCTGGGAAAGCAAGCTTTTGTTTCAGTCTATGTGAGCCCTCCCCAAATGTACTAGACAATTCTGCTCCTTGGGTTCTCTCCTTTAGACTTTATCCTCACTTTACAAGTCAAGACAGAGACACAAAAGACCTAATAACACATGCTGTTCATGTTCAGCAAGTTTACAAATGCATGCTCCAGGCACCTCCAGAGTCAGGCAACTTGGCTTGCCAGAAGGCAGATTTGCCAGAGCTGCCTCCTGTCTGCCTAACCAAGGAGAGTTTTGTCCCTGCTTACAAGGTGCTGCTTCCTGCAAAGCATCCACCTAAGGAAGGGAAGCATCAGGAGCACCAAGGTGTTTGGCATAAGGAGGACAAATGGGCACACAGGGAAGCTGAAGGGGTTTCTCTGCATCGCTAGTGGTCAGTTTATCTTTTCTGTCCACAGGCCAGAGACACTTCTTTCTGTCAGATTTCCCTCTGCGCTTCTGTGGGGAGTGAATTTGTCACCTATCTTTAGGGAGAGGGACAAAAATTGAATGCATTTAATTCAGCCATTGTTCCTGGTTAAATGTAGAAGGACTTTCTGTTTTGAAATTCCTAAGTTTCATGCCAACTGTTACAGAGCAAGAGGCACTCAGCATTGCTGAATGCATAAACAAGAGGCACACAAATACGTGACTGCTTGTCTTCAGTTGTGGGGTCCTGCTTGTCAAAAGCTCCTCAAATATGCACTAATGGAGCACACCCCTTTATGGAAGATGATGCACAAAATAAAGCTATAAAGTTTCTCTTGAATCAAAGGAGAATTCAAAAATCTTGAAATTGGTATAATTTTCCTTCTTTCATTACCTGATCAAGTGCCCATCAAAGTAAACAAATCTTGCCACACAAATGTTAATTTGATATAAGATGGTATTTGATAAAGAGCATTTAGACTAGTTGTCACAGCCTTCTAGGAGCAGAGTACACATGCTTGAGGGAACCTTCTTAGTTGTCTTTTCAATACAAGTTACTACTTAAAATACAGCTTTCACAGTATGGTGGGCATTTCTACAGTAGCATTTCAACTGTCTCTGCTTTTGTATGCAGTATTTGACTGACAGCTCTACATAAAAAAAAATCTCCCAAAATAAATCCTGGAAGTTAGTAGTCCCAGCGTTTTGTCTTAACTTGTGTAGGTTGACGTTCATAACTGAAAGAGTTCTCTTGGACACCCAGAACACCAACACTGTCTTTAGCCTGGACATTGATCAGTGCTAATGAATGGTGAACATTTCTGCTTTCCCACATATCTACACTGCATAGGGAAATTGCAGTGAGGGGGCTTTGTGGCAGTAAACAAACAAACACTAGGTAAACTCTCTCGCACTCTATGCCTTCCCCTGAGAAGAGGAAACTCAGATCTATCTCAGGTAGGAGCTCATAAAAGCCTTCTACGTGCCTGTACCCTTACTGGTATGATGTTTATTTAGGGTACTTTCAAATATCTTTGGAATTGCTTATGTGAGTTCACAATTCTTTACCTAACTGAAGGTTATCTATGACAAGAATTTACTAAAAATTTTATGTTGCTAGGAAGGTACTGCATTCAAATTAAAGGGAAACTTAGCCTTTTGCAAAATCACATGAATAGATGTAAATAACTCATACAGAAACAACACCAATTACTTATCTCAGCATGTGGTCAAAGATTAACATGTCTTGTTTCACCACTGCCCTTCCTGCACTGCTGCCTCCTTGGTCGCCTGTCTCACGTGCAGGGTGCAGCAGGAAACCACAGGCTACACAACGGTAGGGTCATGCAATTAAAAACTATATGCTAATACACATTTTCCATGGGAACAAGGTGAAGGCGTGTCAGCAGCTCTCAGTCTGATACTCGTAAACCTCTCACTGCAATGGAAACTCCTAGAAATCTAAAATCACGACAGCCCTCATGGTGATTTAAAGGGATGGTGGTGCATTATAACAAATACATCAGGAGTACATACCAGGCTGTTTAATAAGCAGAGTCCTTGCTTAAGTATTTACATATGTGCCAACATTCCATTAGAGTATAAGATATTATGTTTGTAGAACATAGAAATAATATCTCAAGATGCAAAAGAAAAAGGTTAATAAGTATGTTGTGAATTTAAGCAATTTAAGAGAGGTGTTACAATTTGTTGCATATTTGTACACAATTTAACCCTGACCAAGGTAGTTAATTTTCATCTGCTAGAGCAATTGAAAATTTAAATTAATGCAAATCCTCTTTTGTCTATTTATTTGTTATCATGCAGCCTGTTACTGAGCTCAGTGCCTGGTTTTTCCAGGGCTTGTTGAAGCCCTGAGGATATATATTTTTGGGAAGTGGTGCAACTGATTTCCCCCTTACTGTGTGTTCTTTGCTTTGTTTCTACATGGGGCTCTATTTTTCACCAGAAAAGATTGAAAGTAAATCTGCTTTTAACTGCCTTTGGGCATCATCTTGTAAAGCAGGGCTTGACTAAAGCAATGCAGCTTTATGGATAATAATACATGGTGCCTTTGTGGCTGCAGGCACTGCCACTTGTTCATATAACTCGTGGTGAAAAAGATGAACAAGACCAATTCCATATTTCCCTTTCCCCTAAAAAAAAAAAAAAAAAAGACAGAGGTGTGGCAGCAAGAAACCTATCAGCAGTAAGTGCCCTGGTGTGGGTGGCCAGAGGCGGTGACATTGCTACATTGCTGTTTTTTCTGTCATGGGCACTTGGCCTGCTGTGAGTCGTTTGCAATTTATGCCTGGATGAGGCGTGCAGTGAAGTCCCTGTTTCATACAACTGCTTTGCACTGTCATCGCTTTGGCTTGGGGAGCCAAAGTTGCATTAGTTACAGTCTCTTACCATTTTTATACTTAAGAAAAATGGAGACTAAACCACTTACTAAAGACAGCCAAGGAGAGCTTGAAGTTTTGAAATCAGAAAGCTTATTGTTATACAAATGTTCCCTTTGGAGAGGCACACTTTAGAAGTGGTTGATATTATACAAAAAGAAAGGCTTGTGGCTTCTTGAAGACAAAGCCTTCTTAAGATATTTAGTGACAAAAACATCAAAAACTTTGGCCTTAAACTATATGGAGCATTAGGGTAGGAAGGCACTGAGTGCATAAACTCAGCTTTTGCTCTACCATTTACTTGAGCAGAGAGGTAATGAAACCATCTGATACTTGCTTCTTTTGGTATGTTTTTAACTAAATAATACCAATGTGGTGATTATTGCTCACTGTTAAAATAAGCTTCTATATCTAGCATGACAAATATAAACCATCACTTTAGCCTGATATGATTTACAATGACTGAGTTTCATACCCAGGAATGACTGATCTTTAACTCCCACTAGGATGGCACAGGCATCCCCAGCCACAACAAGGTGTCTATAAAACTACGTGCAATATGCATAGATGAACACACTGGCATTTTTAATGAAAGATGGAAACTGAATTTCTGTCACTTCTACAACTCAGTCAAAGCAATCAGGTGTTTTTTTCTTGTCTCAAGAGGAACAAACTGTCTAATTTTTCTCCTCTCTGATATCTGAATTAATGACTTACCTACAGCGCTCCACAGGAAAGAAAATCTCTCTCACATTAACACAACACACATTGTATTTGTAAAAAAGAGGGTGAAAGGCACCGTCTCATGTCAGAAGTGAATTTATTTGAATGGAGATGCAGAGGTCCTTAACTAGCTAGAGGGGGGTGTTGACCACTTGATTTAATGCTTGTATACTGTGTAGAACCTGGACATAATCATTCTGCTTGCTTAAAGGGCTGTATGACAGTATTTGCATCAATACTGTGTTTCCATGGAAATCAGATTAATTGAATTTCATATTGTGTGTGAGCTTCATCCTACCAGGCAATAGACATCCCCTTTGATTAAGATTTCTACTTATCTTTTCCTTTTATTTTAAAAGGTTGGAAATAAACAGTTTGCGTAGGAAGGAAAAATTAGAAAAAGTTAAATAAATTTCCTACACTTCTGTTTCCTATATCTGTTAGTCTGAATATTAAGTGAGAGTTTCAGGTATTTTTTTCTACTCAAAATTACTTCCTTGGAAATAAAAATCCAGCTCATTCTTTATTTGTGGACTGCATTTCAGGTGTAGCAGACCCTTTAAAAATAGCATCCACTAGTGGATTGCATAGTTTTTCGTGACAAGGTGGTTGATCCACAAAGTCATGTGGAAATTCCCAAAGCAGTTTCATTCTACATAGAGGAAAGATGTCATGCATGGAAAAAATCTGAGGAAGTCTCACAAAATATTTTTATAGCACAAGAACTGAAACTTATGGAGACTCCAGAGAAAAGCTTCAAAACTGACCTGTGATCTTGGTATACAGTTGTTTTCTGTATTTGCTGTATGTTTTATACTGATGTATCATGTAAAGACAGGAGTTAACTTTTTGGATACCACCAGAAAAAGGTGTTTCACAGC
Source organism: Formicarius rufipectus (assembly GCA_013399695.1). Taxonomy (NCBI): domain Eukaryota; kingdom Metazoa; phylum Chordata; class Aves; order Passeriformes; family Formicariidae; genus Formicarius; species Formicarius rufipectus. Next base: position 154,368 of record VXAU01003080.1, read on the forward strand.
AGTATGCCCCAGATCCCCAGATTTATTACTTGTGAGACCTAAGCTAGTAAGCCTAGAGCTAGTTTAGATATTTTTAAATATTTTAAACCACATGTGTTAAGCCATGTGAAATGTTTGAGTTTATCGAAAGAGGAGAGTTGTTACTTGATTAAAAGTGACCCCTTCTATGGGGAGGAGATCATCTCATATCATAAATCTCTCTAATTTAGCAAGCACAACAAGAAATCACACTATGTAGAAATTTGGAATTTAAGAACTGAAACTGGAAAACAGATGATTGTAACAAATTATTGGAAGATCTGAAATGACAGGAGAAGAAATAACATAAAAGCAGAAAGGCAAAAAAAGGGAATTCATTCAAAATAATTATTCAGGCCTCAAATATGTACCTTAGCTTATGAAACACTTTCTTTTATATCTAGATACAACTTCGAACACCTCTAAAGCAGCTGTCATTAAGTATAGCTCTGTATCTTGATTTTGCCTGGTATATCTGGGAAGAAAATACCACCCAAAACTTATCCCCCAAAGAAGAAGAATTTGAAATAACTGTGAGATTATGTCAAATTAACCAAATAATTAATAATATAATAAAAAAATCACATGGGGAAGTAAAAGGTAGAAAGGTTGAAAATACTGAAATACTCATCTGAGTACTTTATGTTCAAACACTTCATTCTTCTGAAAGCTCTTAATTCAGTAGATTAATCAAAAGGGTTAAATAACCTCCAGGTGATTTTTTTTTCCTACATTAAACAAAAATGCATGGGTCATCTATCAAAAATTTGTTGGTTTTGATTGAAAAGTTCTTGTACTAAAAAATAATGCTTGAGTGAAACTATTTGAGCAGGATTCATCTTGGCCTTATTGCACATACAGACAGGGTTCACAGGAGGTTCCTCCAAAATAACTTTTGCTCCCTCTGAAATAACTGATCTTCATTGCAGCTGATACAGTCCTCCCTTGTCGCTGTTTGTATCTCATGGATCCAGGAGGAGCTGCCCTCCAGCATGGCCTTTGTAGTAATGGGTATTTATTGCAGGGATACCATTTCTTTAGCATCCATTAAAGACACTGATTAGAGAGGGTTATAAAGACATTGCTGGAAACCAAAGACTACGTTGAACTGAGAGGAAAAAAAAAAAAAAAAAAGGACCATGCAAAGTAGCATTTTAAATGGTCGCATCTATTTACTGCTAATATTTTCATACAAATAGTTTAGTGATATTATATTCAGAAGGTGTAGCAGAGGCTTTAATTTGCTGCAGTTCTGGTCTAATAGGCATATAGGCACCAGAGGATTATGAAATAGAGGTATTCTGACAAACCTTTGTACTCATAACAACAAGAGCTGGTGTGAGCTTCTACAATTTAAAACTAATAGCTGAGCCAATGTGCTCATTACCATATTGATGTAGTTCATAAATCAAAGCCCTACCTATTCAAGCTGTTCACCAGTCTTGCATTAAGCAGTGTTATTTCAACTGAGAAATGCAGCATGTTGCCAAAACACTGCAGAAACTTTATAAGACTGATAGGAGTACAAACCTGGGGAGCTGAAGTGCCACAAACTGGCACTAAAGAGCTTGTTCTTGTTTGTTTTCTGAGTATGTTCTGATCTAGCCTTGAAAGTTTCCATAATAATGTACTGCGGCACAGAAACAGGTCTTTAAGCAGCAGGGAGCTACTGGCAATTCTGATCAATTTGGCTTCTCCTACAGCAGCTTCTTTGCTTAACCAGGAGACCTTTTTTTTTTATTTTTTTTTTTTTTAAGCAATACAGTAATTATGCCAGCTGAACTGAGGTGCATACATTAAGAATGCAAGCTTATTACATAGGCAAAGGAGAGATTAAGACTCTGAACTAAGAATCCTAAATTAGTCACCAAAACTAGCTGCCTGGAGTTTAATTCTTTGAATAGCCTGCTAAGGAAACAGAAGGTACAATTCATATGCCTAAACAAGTGCCTACCTGCAGGTGCCTAGCAGTGCCTCCTGAGATACCCTGCTGTCCTATGGCATCCAAGCAGTAGGTATGACAGAAGAGTTGGAAGAGATTCGCACCTCTCTGAGCTGGCAGATAAAAGCCAGGTGTGATAGTCTTGAAGGGTACTAGGCTATGTTCAGGCAGCTGAATTTCCCCTTCTTTTTCCTTATTCAGCCAGCTGGCTTAGATATCAGAAACAATCCAGTCTTGTAAATAGGATTAATGAACTTGTGCAAGGTTCAGAAGCTACCAAGGTCCAGCTGCTTCCCACTCCACAGACTGGCTGGTTTTAGACCAGCTGAGACAGTTCTTATCCCAAACACCAGAGTCCTTTGAGTTCTTTTTCTCTTTATACTTTGCTCATAAAACAGGAAGAGATGTGTATTTTATGTGATTTCTCCTGAAATGAGTGTAGTAGCTCCTGGCAGCTGCTGGGAAGCCTCTTCCCACACACTAGGCTTTCACCCCTGTGGTGGGCATGGCCACAGGTGGGAGGCACAAAGAGTGCTGAGGGAAGAGACAAGGCACAGAAATTACTTTGAAGACTAGGACCAGGACTTGAAGTTTAATTTTTTTGTATAAAGGAAGCCTGAACAAAAACAAGGCACTAAAAGCTTATGAAGGGTGTTGGAGCTGTTGGGGAAATTTAACATATCATGGGAAAACCAAGAGCTTTCTGAGGGTATGGTGGCTTACTTAAGATTATTACTGTTTAAGAGAACCCAGTTCAGGGAAAAAAGGATGCACATTTCTATCAAAATACACATCTCCTCTATAAATGGTGTTAGCAAGAAGAGTTCAGCCTATTAAAACAAGTGCTGATCTTCAGTCATGATACCCATTGAAATTTCTGACTCTTGCATTCTTTCTGCAAATTCAATCATGACAATTAGTAAATAAAACATTTTTTGTAGATGGAAGATGAGATGTGATTAAGACATGGCTTCAGTGACAAAGAAATTTTGATTCCATTTTACATATCTTCTACCGGCTGTGTGGTCAGAGTAAATGCAAGAGTCCAATTCCTTATATGGAGATGGTGGATAATAATAGGCTAAATTAATACAAACTGATACTTCCTCATGGAGGCACCCAAGGCAGTGATATGTTTTTCTTCTTCAGAGAGGGAAATAAATTTAAATAACTTAATTTCTTTCATTGTAAGAAATTATGAGCCGTACATAAACAGGCCTTACCAGCCTCTGCCCATGTGAAATGTCAAAATAACTGCTTCTGTCCAGTGTCTCTGGCTGCTGGTGGGTATCACAGGTTCAGTAGATATTTCTCAGAGGGATGCGTGCAATGTTGGAATACACTTGCAGGCTGCTGTGAAGGAGAATTTTGTGCTGATATACAATTTTCAATAGAGAGGATCTAAATAGAAAAAAAAAATGAAGCTGCTTATTATTTACTTAACTTGTAGAGTGAGAAGTAATTGTAATGTAATTTCTCTTTCATGAGCTGAAAAATAAAAAGAGGTGGATACAACTGTTATGCCATTCAGTTAGCATAGATATACTCTAATATGAAAAAAAAATGATCCTTTCAGCCTCTTTCCACTTGCTCAAAATGAAGATTAATTTCCAACCAGCCCACTGAGCATCCCATCACTTTACAGGCTGAAGAAACTGTGAATTTAAACTGGAGGGAGAAGCAGCTCATACCTGTGTGTCTTTGCTTGCAGAAAGACTGTTTTCTGATTTTGATTGGGTCTTACCAATGTCAAGATCCTCAGTCTAAAGGGATACAGACTTTTTTTCCTGTGTGGTTTATCCAGTGTTATTTTAAAAATATTTATCGGATGTTAGTTCATTTTGGGGTGTGTGTTTATGAACAGTCTCTGAATATGATTGGCTGTTTTTACTGTTTCATGTTTATTGCACCATCTATATAAAAATAGCCAAAGTATTCTAGGGCAATATTTTCACATCAGGTTTGATTTCTCAAGTAAATTAGAGCATAGTCTCAAATCACTCAAAATTGCCTTCAAATGCACGTAGTCAAACAACCTCTGGCCAATATCTCATCAGGAGCTTGATGATACATTTCATATATGTAAGACAAAATACAGAGAATACAAAAGCAACACATTGAATGCTAAAAGATGCCTACTGGCAGAAGGAAAGATCTTATTCAATGAAGATACTTCATTCATGTTCTCAGCAAGGTACTGAAAGATGTATGCCTTCAGTTCCCCATTCATACCTGACTGCTTTTCAACACCTTCTTTTGAGAGGATGTAATCACATATGCAAGAACCATGAGACTTTTCCAAGTGAGAAGAATCATGTCTGGTCCCTCACTGTACTGCTGCTCACACATTCTTGCCATTTGGTTTTATTCAGGATTGTAACCATGCTATTAATGGGCAGTACAGAGCAGAAGGATTTGCAAAGTCAAGGTCCACTTTTGTAAATAACTAGAACTAAACACTGCCCACCAATCTAGGGTCTTAGAAAGGGCAATAGTTGTATTATGGAGGATATTTTCTCACCTTACTTGCAATTAAACCACTGTTCCTACATGGTGATAAGGTGACAATGACAGTGTTGTTGAAAATGCTGGTTTTGATGGAAATACAGTTGAGTCAGCACATTAGCAGGATTTTAGGATTAAACCCAGGCTCAAGTTCAGTTTACAGCATGAAATTCATCAATGATTCATATAGGAGCAGAGCTTTCCTCCTATGTACTTCAGGTAGGCCCAGCTGTAAATAAATTGCTGACAATCCTGCATTCATTAAGAGGATTCTTGGAAAACAGCACATCTGCAACCAACAGTTGCACCTAAGACAAACATGAATGTAAACACAATTAAATTAACAAAACGTCTCTTTATCATGGTAGTTTATTACATTTGAACAGATATTTTACTTTCCTTGGCAACATAAAACGATCTTCTGCCACACTGGAGGTGGGAACAGTCATGGCAAATCTAAAGTACAGGCCTGGTAGTGCAGCTGTCCTGGGTTAATAAACACATCTAAGTTGAGACAAGCCTTACTAAACTGTCATATAAAGTAATTCTTGAAAAATGGTTACCTCAAGATATGGCTTTGTTTGCTGAGTGACTCATTCATAAAAATGCCAAATTCTTTGCTGAATAAAATACAGCTTAACTTCAGAGAAGGCAATTGAATGCACAAGGTGTAAGAGAAATCAGCAATGTAGTGCTGCCTCCTTCACTCTCTGGAATGAGTCAGGGGGGACATAGATTTGGCAGCACCTGTGCCAAGTACCTGCGCCTGGATCTCAAGGTGAAAAATGCAATTTACAGCTATGTGTATGAGTGCAGGAATGCATCCATAACATAAGCAGAAGGGTATTCCAGCTTTTCCATTTTTGCTATTTGCTCTAATCAAAAGCAATATAGGAAAACACTTCCAAAATTAAACTATAACTCAGAAACTTCTCACCCTGTATTTCCAGTGACAATACATCCTTTTCCTTTCCAGGCTAGATTTGCAAATAACTGATTTATTACTCAGAAATATGTCCAAGAACTTGCACTATAGCTACACTTGCAGAGTATGCAGAAGCCTGTCTGCAAGCTATGATTCTATTAATACATATAAAAGGGAAGACTTGTAAAGCTTTGGCAGCAAATGTAGGTCTTGAAGAAATATAGGCAAACGATAATTAGAATTTGCAAGCGACATGGAAAGCTAATTTTGGTACTCCCTTGCACTGGCTTTATATTACATCAAAAGGCATTTCACAGCCTACCTTTTCAAAACCTGACAGCATCCAAACTCGAGCAGTGGGAACCTGACTCCAGGTGCTCCAGGTGATAAAGCAAAGCACAATGTTAAGGTCTGGCATGATGTGAAGAATGAGGTCATGCTGTATTTTTAGAAGTGCCTGGTGTTCCTCTGAACCATGCTCTCACTCTCTCTTTTTATTTTTTTTCCTTCCCTCTCTCTTTCTTTTTTTTTTTTTTTTTTCTGTCTTTTTCTGTGAATAATTTGGCCAATGCTTGCAGAAGGCTGTTTTCGCCCCAGGGATTCTCACACATACTTCTGTCGACAGAGTTCTTGTACAGCAAGCAAGCTGAAATGTCTTTTGTTAAGAATCTGCTCCCTTCTTTTTCTGTTCTGCCCCAACGCTTGGAGGATCTTCTGGCTACTCACTGAGTTCCTGTTGTTACGCTTATGGAAATTAACTGAATTGAAAAATATGGGGTTACCTTGCAAAACAGGTAAAATTATCATCAGGAAAAAAATTCCTTACTTCCCAGTTTGTTCTTAGTTTATGTGTATGACATTCTGTTGGCTTGTTTGCTTAATTTTTCAGGGGATGATTCTTTCAGTCAATGGAAAATACTAAGCATTGTGAAAGGGAAACAAATGCACAAGGGGCTGAGGGATAAAAGCTCTTTTTTTCTTTTTAGATTAGTGGTGTACTGTTCCAGCCAAGATAAGAACTCGGTTTTCTTGTTTACTATGTTAGTTCAAGTTTAAATTGAATTCAAACTAATAAAATTCCACACATTCACATGCTCTGTAATGCCAAAATGCATAATGGGTAATGAAATGCACTAACTTCAGCCATGTTTGAAAAGTTGGTTTAGATGACCTGTGGTTAGAGTAATACTATGAAATAAATCCTGATAACTTGTCCCAGAAAACAATTATCCTTGTATTGACTGAAGAAAATAGAAATGAGTTTATGATAATTAGTGTCGCTGTAAAATCCTCCTATTTAATGGTAAGTTGAATATGTGCTTTTTATGTGATTTTTACACAAAACTTCATGAGTTTTATACAAATTTTAGCTGTTTGGACAAAGGGGAATCAAGCCAATAGAGCATGATACACAGAAGTTTATCTGTGAATCTGAACACATGCACTTGCTTGTGACAGGCCATATGAGAAATCACCTTCCATAGCATTTCAGTAGTTACATCACAAATCTGTATTGACTTATTCCTGATTTGCAAGGACCTTTCTTTAATAAATAAAATTCTCGTTGTAAGTTTTTAACTCTTAGGCGTGCATAGCTGAAGTTGCTAGGCTCAAGCACACATTTCACATTTTACCTTAAAAAATCCTCTATTTTTTTTTAATTTTTTCCCACTTACTAATGCTATTTAGAGTTAGTTCTGATTGGACAGTTAGCTGAGGTAGTCTTGCATTTCCCTTTTTAGTTGAAAAACCCACATATATATGCTCAAGATACTATTATTAGTCTAAATCTCTACCTACATTAGTGCCTACCAGTAGAACTAATGCTATAGTATATATTTGGAATTATGTATGCAGATGAAAGTAATTTTCCTATTTATGAAGTCTTGCAGATCTCTTCCAGAAAGATTCTTAGTTTTCAGAACTTGTATGTGTATACAGTGAGCATTGTGGTGAGAATTACATAATTTTTCAGCACTGTCTTACAAGCCTTTTATGATATTTACAGATTTAGCTCTGAATATTCAGACCTCTCTGAGTTATGCATTTTGATATGGGCAGGATTTCCAAATTCTCTGCTTTGCCAAGAATGCTCCATTTTTATGAGCTAGAAACATCTGTGTGTAACTCTTTATAAAATACAGAATTTAATACTATATATAAAAGTGTCAGGTTTTATCCAGTCACTGCTAGGTTGAGTAAAGATATATTCCGCAGGACTACCAAAGGCAAATCCACATTCTCTCTTCTTACCACTTCCTCTTCCTGTATTTCTTGCCATATTTTAATACACTTGCCTTGTTCCAGTCTCATTCCGGAAAAAAAAAAAAAAAGAGTACAATAGAGTAACCAAACTAGTAAACAGAAAAACGCTTTCAGGGGTTTTTGTAATTAAACTGTAAAAATTATCACACCCTGGAAAAAACAAAACTAATTTGAGAGAAATAACTTAGCAAAATTTTAAAAGAAGATGGGTATTGATTTTAGATGCTAGGAACATACAGAGATAATGAAAAATACAAATTTTTGCAAGGATGATAATTTCTGGTTTTGAGTTCAAAGCATCATCTTAAAATACTAGAAAAGAAATGTAAGTCACTTATCCCATGCATGCCTACTGCACAAACTGATGCACAGGATGTTCTACCTAAATATGAGGAAGAATTTCTTTACTGTGCAAGTGACTGGAAGAGATTGCCATTATGCTCAGTTAGTTCTCATACTAATTAAGGGATGACTTCTTAAAGTGAAATCATTTCTATGTAGATGGCTAATTTGAATCATCGGAGAAAATGAGAGCTTCAGAAGCAGGTTTCTCACTGACACATTGACAATGTAATCTATTATTTTGTACCAAAGATAGGGGCTGAGATTCTTCTTGTTTGTATTTGTCCCTCTAAATTCTGGTGTAAGCTTTTTGCCTAGACATCCTCCATAATTTTGGATAAGGCAGTCAGGCGAAGAGGGAGATTCATCCCATGTCTAAATAGGTAACCAAGGTAGGTGAGAGCATTTACCTTCTGGAAGCATTTTTCCCTCTACATTGACTCCAGCAGGAGATTAGGCAGCTTACAATAACGTCTGACTTTCAAATAGCTAACAAGAGCTGAGAGGAGGTCTATATAAACCTCACACTCACACCTATTACAGCTGCAGTTCAAATGACAAAGGTAATACAATAAATCCAAATTTTCTGTATGTGTAACAGTATTCTTTCTATTAGCAAATGGATGTCTGTAACACTAAAGTATATGCTAACTAGCACTAAAATAAGCCTAGCTGGTGTGCATTGCTCAGTTTATGGCACATGTAGTGACAGGCATGTCACATGTCAGTCTCTTAGTTTGCTTGCTTTCCACTTTGACAGTCACAGTTCTGCCTTCTAACACATCTTCCTCATAACTGACAGGTTTGTCACATACATCAAAGGCTTAAGCTTCTCTTTTTATTTTGAAAACCTTCTGTTCTCCTTTGCTCTCTCACAGATAGAGTACTGAAACAATCATTAAAATAGATACTATCAATATTCAATCTGTCACATGAAGTAAATTACACGTATGGGGGAATGAAGCTCTTCAGTGATGCAAGATCAGTTCTTCAGCTGCTTCCCTTCTTTCAGTGCATTGGAGGTGCACAGCCTAGATGAGAGCACAGATGTTAAGACTGATTTAAAGCAGACATGGCCAACTCTGATGTAGCACTGATGCTCTCTGTTATTTTTAGCCTTCTCTTTTTGCTTTTCAGATCTATTAGAAATGGACAGGGGCTACAGTGCATTGGCAATTCATTTAAACCAAGAGATAGAAAATTCTAACTATACTGAAATCTTTTCTGTCAGTTGGTTTTCCTTATGATATTTCCTGATGTTCTGGTCCTTGCCCTTCCTTATGACATTTTAGCAGCTTTACCAGAACAGTGCAAAAGTTGTCACTGATTTAACAGACAAAGAAAATACAGTAAATGGAGGCAGGTTTAGGTAACAAGGATATATCTGACATCCCTTTGAATGATTCTGAATGATTGGGTCAATAATCAACGTAAAGTCAATATTTAAAAAACATTTCTGCATTTGCCACTTCTTTCCTAGTCTCTAAGGTAAACAAGTCAAGGTTCTCATGTTTTCAGTTAATTTAATCTGCATTCATCAAACATTTTTGCAGACATATAAATAAATCTGATGTAAATTTAGTATGGGAATCTCAGGATTATTTTTGCTGATGCACTCTTTTGCAAGCATGTTTCCATCTTTTTTTTTTTTTTTTTTCAAACAGGCGCTCAGAGGACCCAGATGCTTTGTATGAGAATCCAGGCATTAATAATGGTTGTGTGATCATGGTTTTGGAAAATTAAGAAGATCTTGGCTACATATGCAGAGTTATGTTTCTTAAGAAAAGCAAGAATGAAGTAATTTTGATCTCTGATGGATGAAACCCATTGGAATGGAAACTGACATCTACAAAGAACAGGACTCACCTTATCTTACATCTGCCCAGTGCCTGGGGTCTCCAAAGGAAGCAAAGCATAAAGAATGCCAAAGAAGGATAGAATATCAGGCAAGTCCATATGAATTTCAGAATGTTTTACTGGAACCTGAGCTGAGTTTGCTGTCTGTGTCATCCTTATTAGACCACAAGACACCCCTGCAACTTGGCATGGCTGCAGGGCATGTCAGTGCCACCAACCAGCATGAGACAAAGCATCTTTGTGAAGAATTATCCTGTTCTGCAAGGCACATGCCAAAGGAAGATCCTTTAAGCCTTCCAGAAAGAAGTCATGAGATCAGAGTCATAAAACACAAACCAAGTTCTATCACATTTTCTGATTTCAAGTTCTTATCACGTGAAGCTAACACTAAGCTCCATATTTGTGAGGCAGGAGAAGCAGGTGATTTTTCATCTGAAGAGGAAGAAGCAGATGGTGGAGGTGATGATGATATGTTTACAGAACTGCCACTGCATGAAACATTTTTCAGTGGTCTTCATACAAGGAATGTTTCTCAAAGAAAGCAAGCTAAACATGAACTTACTAAATATCAACACATCTGTCATTTAGAAAACTGTGATGATCATTCTGAAAAGGCATTGAAGGACCATGATAAGGAAGAAAAACACATGGAGTTGGAGGTAATACAAGCTACTCTTTTGTTTTAAGTGTGCTTTAAATAAGTGGTGTCATTTAAGGTTGGTTACGGGAGGAAAAGAAGTGGTGCAAATTGTTACAGAGTGATAATTAATGTTAATTACAAAATTAAGAACATAAACCTACAGTAAAAGTATACTAGGTTTTTACGTTAGACAAGTCTTACTTTAGATTGACCAAACTTCTCTTAGCCTGAAATTCAAACTTTGGATTCTGTTTTCTCTTGCTTTTTAAAATTGGAACATTGGCTCAGTTTCCTCCATTCCTCCAAGATCATATATCATGCCATGTGCAGCATACATTTCCTGAGCCTAAGGACTGTTCACGGTTGCCCTCAGAGCAGAGTATATTTCTTCATGCTGAAAAATGAGCTTCTTTACTGTGGTAGCACTGTAACACTGCACCACCTAATCTACAGCAGTCTTTCCACTAAGTAACTTTTCTGTACTGTTATTTCATTAAAGCAATGTGAGGACAAGTTAAAAACTGGTGTTTAATAGAATAAATGGCGGAAGGGTTGGGGGTATGGGGGTGGGGGGTGTATCTCTACTGTTACACATCATAATGCTCTATAGACCAATGTCCAAAATGAAAACAGAAGATTGAGGACAAAATTAAAAATGCTGTGTAATAAGAATCATTCAACTATATATAACCTTTCCAGAAAAAAAAAAAATAATTAAGGTTTGAGCAAATTAACTGTGGTTCTTGGAACTGGAAGAAAATTCCCAACTGAGTTCTCAATACTCTGGAGAATAAGCACAGATTCCCCTCTACTCTCAGCTGGTAACAAACCAAATGACTGGAGCTAAACATGTTTATCATTGGAGAAGTTCATCTCTAGGAAAAAAATATAAAGGGACTCCAAATAGTGGGCGAAACAAACCCTTAGAATTCCAAAGTTCCTGACCTTGCAGCACAATCTTAAACTGCTGGTCAGACATACCTTTCCTTCCTCTCTCTTCTCCTCCCTTCAGCTTTTACAAATTATTTTCCATGACAATCTGCTTTATGCCTTGAAAATAAGGCTGTAGTCCTAGTCTTTTATGCAGTGTGTTTTATTTTTCTCTGTCTGCAGTCCTCCTTTTACTTCTAGTGCTTATAACATAGAGTTGCTTCATTGGTTTCTGAATAAAATTTTTAAAAAGGGGAATTTGGACTATAATATCTGTATTTACATAAAAACTATGCCATACAATACTTAATTACTTATATTCTGTAGTACTAGTCTATATCCAATTTGGGGTGACTAATTCTGACCTTATCTGAGTGGGAGTTTTGTGCTATATTTCATACATATCCCAACTTCACTGCAGAAATTCATCAGCTCACAAAGAAATAAGCCAGATTTTTCAAAATTTTTCTCTGCAGATATTAGAAGACTAAGACCCAAAGACAGATCCAAAACAGTGCACCCTTTGATGCAATACTGAGCCTGAGAGATTTTTGTGACACATGGTTTATTAAATAATTGCCTTGTTATTCTACTCTAAGCCAAATCTTACTTCCTCATTTACTCAGAAACATTCACATTCATATAAATAATATATCTCAAAATGGACGCACAACATCCCTTGGATTCTCTTTACAGAAGGTCATTTCCATATATAAAAGGGAGAGGCCAGGAGACGTTGTCATTTAGTTTACTTTATGTCTATGCCATAAAATAAACTCAAGGATGCAGCTTGTAGTGCAAAATAATGGATTATAAATCACCAGACAAGCATGTGAAATTTCCTAGTAAATCTTGGCAAACATGTCAAAACATTTCAGAAACTGTACAGATGCAATGATGCAGTCCTGGTTTTGATTTTTTTTCTACATAAATAAGTTTATATCACGCTAGGAATACCTGCAAGTATTAAAAGAAAAAAAAAAAGTGGGGGGATTATCTTGTCTCTCAAATTTCAGCTGCAGTCATGCATTACTACTCAGACTAAAAATTGGCTCCATGACTCTGGTTGAAGCAAATTTGTGTCGTGTTCAAGGTATTTATTTCTATTATTTAACAATGAGGCTGGAGGAAAATATCTTTCTAATGGAAAGAAATTAAATAAATAAAGACAGCATGGAGTAAAAATGTTGACAAAAACAACCACTATTGCTAAACCTTAGACTTAAAAATCCTATAATAAACAGATTTGCTGTACAGTTACAGGCTATCACACACAGCAGCCTGCCCAGATCCTGACTAAATCTTTGCTCCCAGAGTTCATAGTGAAACACTGATTAAGATCTACCCTGCAGGAGCGTTCCTAACCAAATGTACTTGTTGCCGACAACAAACCTGTTTTAGGTCCAAAAAAGAGGAAGGGCTGTCACCTGCTCCAAGCTGGGAGCACTGGCCCTTGTAGGCAGTCACCACAAGCAGAACCTGCATCTTCTCTTAATTAGTTGTTATACACATTTAAGCCCCAACTGTTGAAGTTCTCGTTTCATTCTAATTATTAAGCAGAGACAAATCTTCAAGTAGACTGAACAGTAAACAAGTAGGGGGAAGATGAATAAACAGAGCCTGTGTATGCTGCCAACTCTGGAACACATGGAAGAAACTCTGCTGAAAATGATTTATATAATAGTGCCCATTTAAAAAAAATTCTCCTTTTTCCCCCAAAGGCATACAGCTTCTGCCTCTTCTGATTGGTGTAAGATAAATGGTAATTCTGTTCAATTTATGAATTCAGCATGGTCCCTGAGTTTCCACCCTTAAACCAGTTTCACTTATATTTCCTGTGCTTTCTCATAAAATCTAAATTTGGCAACTTCTTTTTCCTTCTCAGAATCTGTAATCAAAGGTGCATTTAATGCTCAAACACAGTTTTGTCCAAATACTTAGGGTAATGGTTCAGCTAGAAGTTCTTAAAGGTCTTTTCCAACCTAAATGATTGTATGATAGATCATATTGTTCTGTCCAGAGGCTTTTTCTGCATCTCTGAAGTGGCACCTTGAGCCATTTTTCCTTGCTTGTTTAAGTCTTCCTCTTAAACTGCAGTGTTTGTGCATGTAGCCAGCTCTGAGTGCAGAGGTAATAAATTATTCAGGATAGTTTCTGAAAAAAAAAAAAAATTTCTTCACACTATACTGAACAGGACACAGCTGATAACCGTATTTAACGAGGAGCTACTATGCAACTTTCTATCAGTAATCTAACCCTGTCCTTGCATAGTCTCAAAACAATATGTGTAACTTGCAGGAGTAGCATTTCAGGCAAGTAAAAATTGAAGATATTTAACACATAATAGGCAGTAAGAAGTAATATGGCATCATACCCTTGACAGTGTGCCTTCTCATGGACCTTCACTCACTTCATTGATTGTACAGAAATCCTACTAATATTGTCAGCTGCTGCAAAGAGGCAAGCATAGTCCTAGCAACACAGCAGCAAACTGAAAACTGTCCCTAGGACAGTTTTAAATAGTCTGTTTGGACAGCCCATATTAGCTATTGGAACAGCCAAAAAGGTTTCTTTTGCTGTTGATATTATTTAAGGTGCCTAAATGAGTTGTCACAGCTTTCTCTACTGAATCAGAGAGAGAAGTCAGGAAGCCCAGGTGTCTGAAAGGAACCACTTAGAGCTAATCACTAGGACAGGCTAAGTGCTCCAGCAGTCCCTCTGCAACTTCCCTCCTTCTGCACACATATTTACATCATACCTCTTTCAACACTTTTAGGAAGGTCTAAACCAAACCTGCATGTTTGTTTAAAGCATGATAATGATGGTCCAATATTTGCATTGAATGTTATGCTGTTCAGCCGGGTCAAACAAAGAGTAAGATACCACTCCATAGGGGAGACAAGATGACCGAAACAGATAATTTAGGTAATTAAGATAGTGTTCATAATGAATATCTTTGTCAAGATTTCACCTTCAGACTTCAACTCAAAGCCTTCTGGAGAGGCTGCACAGGCATTTTAGTAGCCAGTACAATGTCAGAGACACAGTCTTCATGCGAAGCACTGGGTAGTGTTGGTGGTTTAGTTATGCCATCACCTTTCACCACTGTATCATTCTAAAGGAGATTTGTGAAAGCTCCATTGCTTTTGACACTTAAGGCTAAGGCAGCTGAACCCAGGAAATTATTTCAGAAAACAGTCCTTCTCTTTCCTTGATTCTTCATTTACTTTCACTAATTTTCTTGCTCCATCTTTGTTCTACGGTTAGGTAAATTTTGTCCTCATTACATACTTGTTGTTGTGTGAAAAGCTGGGTAATCACTGTACCAGTTTAAACCACCAGAGTACAGATTTAGGCTGTAATAATTTCCTGAAATGATCAGTTGTCACCAGCCTCCACCTGTACCCAGAGCCACTGGCCACAACTCTCTGTGTTCAATTCCTTATTGACCAAATAGTCCACCCTTCAAATCCACTCCTCTCCAATTTAGAGATAAGAGTATCATGTGGGACCATGTCAAAAGCCTTACAGAAGTCTAGGTAGATGACATCAGTCAGTCTTCTCTTGTCAGTTGCTGCAGTTACAAATATAGGAGATAAATTCCTGAAAATTTATTCAAAAGCCTGTCTTTAAAGTCAGTAATGATTCCTTAATATTATGCATCGTGTACCTTGAAAACATTTTAATCAAGGAATCATAACCAATGAAAAAGGAATAGAAACCTTTTAACAATGAGTTTGTGTCAGCAGCATGCCCAGGTGGCCAAGAAGGCCAATGGCATCTTGACCTATATCAAGAATAGTGTGGCCAGCAGGATCAGGGCAGTGATTTTCCCCCTGTACTGGGCACTGATGAGTCTGAACTTTGAGTCCTGTGTCCAGCTTTGGGCCCCTCACTATAACAAAGACACTGAGGTGCTGAAATGTGTCCAGAGAAGGGCAACGGAGCTGTTGAAGGGTCCGAAGCACAAGACTTATGAGGAACTGCTGAAGGAGCTGAGATTGTTTAGCCTAGAGAAAAGGACATGTAGGGGAGACCTTATTGCTCTCTACAACTCCCTGAAAGGAGGTTGTAGTGATGTGTTGGTCTCTTCTGCCATGTCTAAAGTGAAAGGACAAGACAAAATGGCCCTAAATTGTGCCAAGGGAGGTTCAGATTAGAAAAAAAAAAATCACTGAAAGGGTGGATAGGCATTGGAATAAGATGCCCAGGGAGGTGGTCAAGTGACTATCTCTGCAACTCTTCAAGAGCCATCTGGGTGTGGCACTTGGGGATATGGTTTAGGGGCAATGGTGGTGGTGCTGGGTTGACTGTTGGACTTGATGATCTTGAAGGTCTCCTCCAACCATGATGATTCTGTGAATTTGCTTTATTCAGATTAGATTGAGTTCAATGCATTTAAATGATCC
This sequence comes from Formicarius rufipectus, assembly GCA_013399695.1. Taxonomy (NCBI): domain Eukaryota; kingdom Metazoa; phylum Chordata; class Aves; order Passeriformes; family Formicariidae; genus Formicarius; species Formicarius rufipectus. The sequence continues at coordinate 170,201 of VXAU01003080.1, forward strand.
AAACAGAGCGGAAGTCAAGCTTTCATCTATGATCAGGAACTGGACCTGTCAAAGTAAGCTTCTCACCTTTACTCATATGGCTTAGAGTCCACTAAGTCCTTGTGCCTCTTGTATTCCCAGTCAGTGACTTGCTTAGCCACTCTGGAGCACTTTTCTGAGAGGCATTTTTCTGTTTTCATTAATGAGGCATTGGAACTTAGGTGGAATTTAAGCTATCTGAAAATTGCCCTGCAATAGTTTCTTCTCTAATTCAGTTGTTCAAGAACAAAAACTATAAGGAACATATTAGAGTGAAGCACAAATTCCTACTCCCATTCCTCCCATACTTCACAAGTTTGTACTTCACTTTACACTATGAAACTGACACTCTAAAACTAGAGGGAGAATGATGGCATACTTGTGATGACTCCTTCATGAGGAATAATAAGATTATTACTACCTCCTTTTAGTCATCTTCTGCAGACATAGGAGAGCTGACTGCTGAAATAACAATACCCAGAGAGAACAAGGTAGGAAGTTAAGGGGGGAGAAATGGGAAATTACTTGTCTAAGAAAGGAGTGATGCACTGAGCTTTATACATACTAATTTCTTTTGTGTGTCTCTGAGATTTGCACTTTCTGTATTTCAATTGTACTTTGTCCAGAGCTGATAGATGGGGCCACGGTGAGCCAAACTTTACAAAGCTTTTTGTATTTATGGTTGTTTTCTGTCTGCTTGGAAAAGGAGCTGGAGAACTACTGATTACTTTAGCAACAATGCAATGAATCAGATAAATGTTATCCTATGGACATCAATTATTAAGTTAAACGAACAACACTTTTATTAATTTCACAAATTTGAGGGACTAATGGTGAGTATAGAATTCCACATTGAGTACATTCATCTATCATATCAGTATTCTTAATAATGTAACTATTTCCCATTACAATATGATGTTTGTTGTGCCCTACTTGGTGTGAATAGAGGGATCAGTTCAAACTTGCTTCTTACTTCAGTGGAAATTAGGTATATGGCTGTTTCTACTGAGAAATTGCAGGAACTTTGGAAAATAACAATAAAGTTATAACAAGACTAGTTAGTTAAGGATATGCTTAAATATTGTATTGAAAAGAATTAGTTTACTGAAATCATGTGGGAAAATGTATTTTCTATTAAAATGACTGTCCTTTATCTCTTCAGCACACTTGCATGTGCAATAAATATGCATGACTCATTCATTAATATAGAATTAAGAAATAAAAATGTATGGCTTTTAAATCATAAGACTGACTTTAGCAGACATCAGTGGCAACTGGATTGGAGAAAACATATGCACTCCGGTTTTGTAAAATAAAACCCATAAACTGTATTCAGCACTCCCTTTCAGTTTAGACTCTACCAAAATCTTACTGAAGAAAATTTGTAACGTGGGGACATAATTTGTGCTTCATTAAAAACAACGCTGATAAAGAAATCTCTGTGTGATGGGGTAACTAGCATTCAAAAATTTGTAGAACTTTATTGCAGTTAACCCTTCATGCAGTTTGGAGTAATTTGTGGTGCAGAATACAACACTCTCCAAAGATGTATAGTATATGGTATATATTACCTATATAGTGAGATCCGAAGAAAATTAAAATTCCAGGATAAACAAATTAAGAAAATTGAATAATTGGTAAAAAAGACAACTAATTTTGACTTTGAAATTCCTTCAGAAAGTTTATGAAGTATATTTCAGCATGGTAGTGCATTAGGTAATATGAAAAAAAAAATGAAAAAAGGGTCAGATTACTGAATTACATTGCACAATGTGAAACACTTGGACTGTTCAAGTTAATGTGTAGAACTTTATAGCTATCCTACTGAGAAGATACTGCACTGCCAACAAATTCTGTTGCACAGCCCCATCACGGTCCTATGCACACACATTAAGCAATCCCACAAACAGCATTTTAGGAATTCCTGCTTTATCTTGTTCATAAACATGTGTATATATATATATATTTGTATGTTTGTTTATACGTAAATCTTCAGAAGACTAGTTAACAAATGTATTATACTAAAAAGGGACCAAAGTCATTACATGTAATTTGGGTCATGATTTTTCTTCAAATATTGACTCTTTTATTTGTTGTGTATTTTAATATTTTAGAATCATAAGGCCACCTCAGGAAGGAGCAATATTATTATTGAATTGCTCAGAAAATATATTAGAAAAGAAAAAAAAAGTGTTTATGGTCACACTGAGCCCATAAAATTAAAGAGGTATATCAAGATTTTACTTTACAAACATCGGAAAATATTTGGAACCTGTGCAATGTGAGACCATTCAAGAGTTTCGTGTATCTCTACAGAAGCAGAGCAAAAGTCAACAGAAAATAAGCTTATCTAAATCAAGACTGCGATGAACTACATTCCTCTGTCAGAGCATGGGAATAGGCACCTGTGAGAATTACAGGCTGGGTTTTAGGTGCAGGGAACCAGAAGAAATATGTACAAATCTGTTAATATGTTTATCATTGAAATTAGGATATTCCTTCAAGGTGGAGATGAAAATACTGAATAAACCATGGGATGGGCAGTAAGCAGAACCTCTTGTGAAACTGAAAACTTGCACAAAAGATGCACAAAGGGACTGGGTTGGGTTGCATTTTCAGACCAAAAAAAACCCAAAACCCCAAAAACCAAATAAACAAAACAAAATAAAACAAAAAAGAAAAGAAAAGAACAAAACACCAGAAAGAGAAACAGAATGTTACTCAATTAACAACCTTGCAATGTATATTTTGTAATATATCAAAGTTCTTCAGCAGGAGTAAAAAGAATGAGTTATAAATTTCTTCACACACAGAAGTCTCGTTGAAAGTTTGTGTCACTTCCTATAAAGAATCCAGGTGCTTTAGAAACTTTCTAGGTAACACATGCCCAGTTAATAAAAATCAGACTCTAGTGATATGTCTAGGATCCCTCATGGTTTGTGTAACATTCCAGTAAAATAATGTTAGTTTGATATTGTAACAGACATATTTCCATGGTATTACCATGTGACCCCAGACTATCATATGATTTGACATGCGCAGGGATCTACAATCTATGCAACATCACCAGCTATCCTGTAATGCAAAACCTGTGTGAACACTGAGTCCTATGACTGAAACCAAATCAGAGAAACTTAAAAAACTTTTTTTTAAACCTCCCAAACTTCATAGAAAATTTAGGACAATGCATCTAGGACTTAATTTTATGACATTCTTGAGTGGTTATTTTCTGTAGAAGAAAGTGTCATCACCCTCAAGATTTTTCTTATCACTCAAAGTATGGAGTATTTAAAATTGTAATAAAAATGGAAATAGAGTGTTCTTCCCTACCCAAGTTTTTGTCCAAACTAAAGCTCTTGCAAAACTCTTGTCCAGTTCTGTATTATCTCAGAGTTCAAACTTTTGAAGTGCAGCAAAGGGAAACCTCTTCTGAATTAGCTTGGAGTTCTCCTGAAGTAAATCAGGCAGGACATTGAGGGCAATGTCTGCATTTGAAACATTTTTCTTCCAGAAATTAACTTCAGTAAAATCTCACCAGACTTTTGGATTATATTACTGGGCTCTCTTTATCTGTGCTTTCTATGGATTCTGAAATTCTTTGGCATTTAGACTATCAAGCCAATCCTTCAAAAAGTGGGTCAAGAATAGGCAATGTTTTAATGTCAAAGATTTAACAGGTCATTTATAATATATATGCAGAGAAACTTTGTCTGGCCTTAATGTAATGTTTCTGATGAAGTAGTTAGTGATATTGTATATGAACTACAGTAAGATTGGCAGTTACTATTTATTGTTCCTATTCAAGCAGTATAATGGTGACATTTCAGTAGTTATGTAATGATGATTTTTCACTGTGGTAAAAGCCTTCACAGTTAGTCTAGGGAGTGATTTGCTTAAATTAAAATGTAAAAAAAATTGCTAAACCTGCCAAGAAACAACAAAACATAACACTACAGCTTGTATATTTTTCATTCTGTATGATGTACATCATAAATCAAGACCAAGAGAAAATTACATAAAGCCAATAACTTAAAAAAGAATATACAGACTACCCTTTATTAACATGCCTGACTAAAATCAGTGCCTGCACTGAGAGAAAGTGGAGTACTAAGTATTTGTGCAACCAATGATCTAGATTCTCAGAGTTCACCTCAGGCTGTATTTTATCTTCTGTGTTGTAGAGTTTACCAAGATATTACAAATAACTGCAGATGTAGATATATGGAAAAAGATCATGTTTGGGAGAGTGAAAGATGATTAAACTAAAAAAGATTACCTCTGGAAGACAAAAATATTCCAAAGACCCTAGGGGTTTTTTAAATAAAAGTTGCAGTAATATCATGTATCTCTTATGCAAGATAACCCTCTGTTTTGTGTTTTGTATAGCACTGATCACATGCTATCTCTATTTGTACAAGCCTGGTAAGGACTTAACAGTTTTAGCTTTATTTTGGGGGACAGATAATGTCACTGAGGTTAAAAATAAATAAGTCAAGGGAGGAAAAAAAAAATAAATAAAATAAAAGAAAGAAAGAAAATCAAACGCTAAAAGAGAGAAACAGGGCTAAAAAGCCTTAGTAGGAAACCCCCAATATTCCAAGCAAGCAGAGATGAACTCAGTTCTTTCTGAAGTAAAGGCAAAAGTGAATTATACAAGTTCAGAAAATGCTTTTGAAACCAAACTTTTCAGACATGACACAGCCTGCATTTTGCGTGTGACTGACAGGCAGATAACTAAAATTGCCACTTCAATGTACTCACAGAAAACGTCTTTAAGTAAAAGAATTGACCATGAATGCAAACAAAAATAACAGCAACAGCTAAAATAGCAAAAATTGCTATAAGTTGGAATGTATACATTCAGAGATTTTCTCTCAGATCACCTCTTGTTTGCAATGTTTCCACTTTTGTATGAAGTTCTTAAGAAGGCAAATTTAAATTGCATTAACCAGAAGGAAGATATCTAAGCTAAAAAAACAAAAACAAAAAAAAA
>VXAU01003080.1:182422-261982 GCA_013399695.1 Formicarius rufipectus
GCCCCCGGTGACGTCACGGCGTCGCGAGCGGAAACGGGGGCGGGAAGGAAGGGGGCAAAGGGGGCGGCTGCGCGCGCACTTCTGGGCGCTGTCCCTCGCGCGAGCCCCTCCTTCTTCCCATCCCCCGCGGCCGCGTTGGGCCCCCTGGTGAGGGCGGGAGCGGGATCTGGGTGCGGAACCGAACTGGCACCGGCTCCGGGGGTGTTTGCGGCGAGGAGGCCGGGAAGGCTCGGCCACCCGCCACCGCCGCCCTTAGCAGACCGCCCCTCAGCCGCCCTCACGGCCGCGCTGCGCCCCCGCCGCCTCCTCTTTCCCCTGCAGCCTCCCCCGCTCCCCGGGCCTGCCCCAGCGGCAGAGGCTGCCCCGAGCCCCCGCCTCGTCCCGGGGTGCGCTGCCCTTGAGCGCGAGCGATCCGTGGTTGGGTTTGTGTTGAGGTTTTTAGTGAAATAGTGTTTCTCCCCCAGAGATGGATCGCGAAAAGTAGCGCTTTTTTATGAAGTATGCTACTCTGGAGCTACTTGGAAGGAGAAATCTGGCGACCTGCACATTATAATGCTAGCAAGTCCTTTTGCGACTGGAGAGGCCGTCTCTTTGTTCTTTGTCCGCTGTTTATTTGGAGGAGAAAGCCTTTGTGCATCCTTCCGTGGGATGGTGCTGCTGTGCCGTGTCCCGGTCCCGGGAAGGATCCCTGATGCGGCGAGAGCTGCTGTTGCAAAATTAAGTTTCCGACTCTAATGTGCCATTACCAGTGTGTCTTGTCATACTCCAGTTAAAGCACATGCCACCTCTCAGTGTGATGAGACAAGTCCATTTGAAGCAGCAAAAGACCTTCTGTGGAATTTTATTGGTAACAATACAGAATCATACAGTGGTTTGAGTTGGAAGAGACCATAAAGATCATTCCATTCCAACCGTACTATTCTTGCCAGGGACACCTTTCATTAAACCAGATTGCTCTAACCTGGTACAAACACTTCTGGGGATGGAGCATCCACAGCTGCTCTGGGTGGCCTGTTCCCATGCCTCACCACCCTCACAGTAATACGGGGAAACATGAACAAGACTCTTGGGCACATTATACACAACCTGTGGCCTTTCATAATTTTTTTTTTTTTTTTCTATTTAACATGTGTGACTTGGCATGAATATAAGTAATGTGAGCTAGTATTGGGATGTTTTAACAATTGTAGTTGCACTTATTTAAGACAAACTTTTTATATTGCATAAGTTTTAAAAATAATTTTAGCAATATGAGCTATAGAAATCATTACTTTCATTGCTCTCAAAGTTTCAAGAGTTTCAGGAATGGTTAATAGTCATGAATTTTAAAAATACATTCAAACCACTAAATATTTATATTACAGCAAATCCATAATGGCATCTAAATTGTTTTTGAATAATGCTGAAGCCTAGTGGTTAAACCTGGATACTTGGGTGACAGGCTTCCAGTGGAAATCTGGGAATCGTGCCTAATTACTTTTCTGAGCCTGGAATTAATGCCTTCTCTTCATTGTTAGCTTGATGAAAATGAGTTTAGGAGATAATTTAGAAGGTTTACATTATTTCAATTATTGTCTATTCTCTTGTCCTCCTCCTGAATTCATGTTCCATTCTTTGCCGCATCACCACCTATTCTTAACCTCTAAAAACATCATCACTTCTTCCAAGCTTTCTCATATTTGTCTTTAAGTAGTCTTTAGTTCCAGGAGGTGCCTTTTGCTCGTCGTTTTCACCATTAGATTCAGATTTCTGTTTACAAGTGGATTGCTAACAATGTATCCTTTTAATAGTGCGTTGCAAGAATTTGGGCACGCAACAGTGTCGGAATTGACAGAACTCCATGAATGCTTGTGAATTACAGAGAGAATATCCTTTTTATCCTCTTTAGCGAGATTTGGGTTTTTCTTTGGTGGTTTGTCATGAATATGATGATAATATTGCTGTCATTTTATCAGTTCCATATTTATCAATGGTTTTCTGAGATGTGATTTTGTGTGTAATGTAGATACCAAAGAAGCAACTTACGTGGAAAATAGTGAATAGCTAAAATTCCATAGTACTTTGAGACAATCTAAAGTACCAGTCTTCTTAGAAATTCTTTCAATGTGTATGTGAATTTTTAAAATTCCAATAAGTGAAAACAAGAGTGTTGGTATTTTAAGGAAAAAAGTGCTAAGTTTATAATTACTGACACAGGTTTTTTAAATAAAAGTATTCTGGCGCTTGGTGTTTCAATATAAGTTCTTTATTTACAGTAAGCCAGATATATTACTAATGTCTGTCTTTATCCTTTACCATCTTAATCTTTAGAATTTGCTCCAGAATTCTTCAAGAAAACACTGACACTGATTGTTTTAAAAGAAATCACTCAGCCTGTGTGTTGGATTGCCAAGGCAGCCCTGGCGCCGGCACACGGGGATTGATTCACAGCTCTTGATACCTTTAAGTGCTCACAGGCTGAGTACCAACTACTGTCCCAATGCACTCTGACAGCTGTGACTGATCATTGTGGCTGCTCGTGTATGAAGGAAGCAGACAAATCTTTGCTTAATTCACCTACTGTATTAAATAAGATTATTGCTTTATCAATAAATACTAAGCAAAACCCCAGTTAACAGTGAAATGAGTCACCTGTGTATGCTGTCCACAGCTGGACCCTGACAAGTGAGAGAAGGAGGGCTCCTGTTGCTTAGGGTGAAGTAGTGCTTCCCCTGCTCCAAATGGGGGCACTCCACACAGCTTCCTTTGTTCTCACTCCAAGGGTAAGGCACAAGTGCTTCCTCTGCTGAGGCTCCAGTGCTTTATGGTGCAGATAAACCTATCAGTGGCTTTTGCCTTAGCAATTTTAAAGGCTTGTCCCCAAAGTTTGCTTTAACCTTCATAGGGCTTTATGCCTGGGAACTCTTGAGTGTTACATGGGTCACAAAATAATTCTCAGTTATAGCATCCTTTTATTATTCCTTTTATCTGCTGTTACTGTTCTCTAGTTAATATATCTTTTCACTACTGGTGTCCTCTTCCCAAGTTCAGGGTCCTGATTTTGCTCCTCAACTGGTCCATGTTCCTTGAGATCTTAAACTCAACCAGGGCATGGTCCCAGCAGCCCACACTGCCTCCAGTTCTAACCCCTTTAATGAACAAATCCACGTTGGTGAGCACCAGGTCTAGTAACCCTTCTCATGTTTTTGTTTTGTCCAATACCTGGACCAGGACATAGTCATTGATGCACTCCAGGAGTTTCCTGTGTTTCTTACAGTCAGCTATGTTGCTTTTCAGCAGATGTCTGAGTATTTGAAGTATTTTTTCAGGATGAGAGCTTGCAAGCATGATGCTTCTTGTATGTGAAGCATTGGGTCATCAGACTCCCACCATTAGGTCTTTTTTGTTGGTCCTGTTCTTCATTTTTACCCACAGGCTCTTAACCTCTTCATGGCTGTTTCTCAGAGGCAACTCTTTATAATCTACCCATTCTTTAAGACAGAGTTCCACACACCCCCACCTCCTTCCTTGCGTGTCTCTTCTGAAGTGTTCGTAGTCTTTGCAGTATTACAGTCCCACCATATTTCCATGTTAGGTCATAGTTTTCTAATAGCACCATGGTTTCCAATTTCACTTGCTTGTTTCCCATTCTGCGTGCATTGGTGTAGAAGCACTTCAGCTAGGCTGTGGGCCACATCACCTTTTGGGAGCAGCTCTCCATAATTCCTTTAGGACAGTTTACGGGTATTTCGCTGTTGTTTTCTCAAGTGTTGGTATCTCCTGATTCTTCTTTGTCATTTAGAAGTACATTCCCTGCCCCCTAATGCATATAAGATGCATTAGGCCAAAGGTGAAGCTGAGCCCAGCTCCTATATATCCTGGAAAACTCTAACCACTTGTTTTCTGAAGAGATGACTGTGTTTTTAAAAAACAGATTAAGCTGTATCTGATCTCAAGAGGTGCAACTAACCACCCTGGGGAGAAGGATTGTAAGTTACCTGTTCTGGTCTGTAACTTCTTGTGGATTGAGTGGCATGAGACCCCTCAGTCTCATGGAACCCAGTCTGAAACCTAGCATTTAGTAGTCAGGAAGCACTTCAGGGAGATACACTTCTGCAAATGGCCACAAGTTGGTTGCATTTTCCAAGGGATTCACAGAGTTAATGATTTTGAAGTTAGTAATTTTTTGCGAAGAATTTAAATGTGTCCTAATACCTACATGTACAAACTATTTTGACATTCATGATCACTGTGATGTGCAGATACAGCCACTGTTGCAGATGTTGCTAAACTGAATGCAAGTGAATGGCATCAGGAATTTGGCTACTGCTTGGAGCAGGTGTTTGGGATACAAGAAGTGCAGTTCACTTCCACAACCTCACAAGGTGGAAATGATAGAATAGATAAATGATAAGCTACCATCCACTCTGAAGCAGCTGAAGAGGGGATAACCAATTCATACATTGAAGTAGAAGCAGAAGACAGCCTGTCTGGCCATTGGGGTGCCAGTTCTGTAGCATGTGTTATCAGTACAGGCTTGTCAAACAACCTGTTTGTGAAATTTGGTGTTGCTTGATATCATTATTTGTTAGAAGGTGGAAATGCCATAGACGGTGTGAACCAGGAAAATTTAATCATTGGAGCAATCCCAAATTACAATTTGGTGTTAAAACCAACTAGGTGCTGGTTTATTTTTTTTTTTCTTTTCATGGGTGTTTTTGGTGGTTTCTTTGGGGTTTTGTTTGGTTTTTTGTTGTTGTTGTTTTAGGGTTTACTTGTTTGGTTTTTTTTCTTTTGGTACGAAGTGCAATACGAAACTATTTGCTTTTACTAGAAACTAAATGAAGCTGCAACAGCGTTTTCATAGTAGGCTGTCTGGGCTACTTCACTTTAAAACTCCTGAAGTAGTATGCAACTGTTTTCCGAAACATTTTGCCCCACACCTTTTTGTCAACTAAATTCCTTTCTTTTCCCTTTAAAATTTTGCTTTCTTTTCCTGGGTGAAACACCATGCTGACACAGCTCATAGCCTTCAGTCCTAAGGATTAACTCAGGTTTCTTCATCTGCAAAATATTTCCATAAACTAGTATTTGGAAAACTCCACTGATACAAGGGCTCCTGTCCTGTCCTGCCTAGCATAGAGCAATACTCCTACAACTGATTGGAGGAACCCTTGAAAAATAGACAGGACTTAAGGTTTTTGTTTTCTCTTATACAGTAGACATGATCGCTATGCAAGATCAATGAGATGGTTGCAGATTAAAGGCCAAATTTGCCAATTCACTATCTGAAAGATTAAAAACTGTTATAAAAAGTAATTTAGTCTATTTATGGACTGATTTGACTTTGCCTTTGAAAAGTCAAATAGTCAAATACATAAAATGAGGTAAGGGTTGTGTTTTTTTTTTTCTTCATGGCACTACCTGTTTGGGTTCCTTTTTCTCCTATGTTGTAAGCCTATTAATTATTAAAAAACCCAAGCAACCCATCCTTACTGTCCTATATTTTGAAGTCAGCATTTCCACAGGCAGGAAAGCATGAAGGAGAAAGTAACTGAACAGAAAGTAAAACCAAAGTTCCATACACAGATGTATTTGAGACTTGTAAATATAATAGGTGGAGGGAAAGGATACATTCTGGAAATGGTATTTCCTTTGAAACAAATTACCACATAACTTCATAGTAGTATTTCTGTAGCTTTTCTTTTGGAAAACTGCTGAGGTCCTAATAGTCCATATTAGGTAAATGTTTTGGAGATCTGAAGGATTCAGATTGCTCTGGATTTTATGTGATGTTCCCCAAGAGCTTTCATTTTCCCAGCAACTTATCTATGTGCATGGCTTTTCCTGCTGACTTGAGAGATTGAAGATACTTTCTTGATAATTTCAGATATATAGCAATACAGTTCTTAGAGTAGAAAGGTTGCTGACTGCTGAGTTTACTTACCTGCTTTCTAGGAGATAGGTGCTACAAGTTAGTTGTCCATCTGTCAGTTCTGTAAGTACTTAAGCAACACTATAGTGGGATATGAACGAAAATTCTCTTTGAGATGTTTTATCTTCAATATAGAAGGCACGCATAAATCTATTTTGAGAACAAAAGAGCCCTCTGTATTCTAAATTCTTTTTTGTTGTTGTTTTTAAGGATTTTGTGCAGGGAATCATTCTGGCTTCCTCCCCCAGTCCCTGTAGGCAAAGCCTCCAATGGCTGAGAGACCTTCTTTTACACAGAGATTCTTTTGAGAACAGAGGAGCCCCATCAGTGCACCAAGGGCATAATATTATATTTGGTCTCTGAAATTGTTCCACAAAATCATTACTTGTGGATCTAGGCTGTACATCAGAGAGAATTTTTATCTGAGCAGATTTAATAGGGAGAAGGGTTAAATAGCACTGATATTTTTTATTTAGATGTTACTGATTTATCACTCAAGGTTGTACAATACATTAATTATCAGAACAATTGGACCTATTGAAGGTTCTGAAGTGAAAGCCACAAATTATCAGATAAATTTAGAGTTGTGTAATTTTCTCATAGCCCTTCACATGGGAAGCCTTTCTGCTTCCAGTATAGGATGAGGTCTGGCAGTGAGGTTAACCCTGCCCCCTGCATGTTCTATATGGACTTGTTCATTTCTGCTGCATTCTTTCAGTTTAAATTTAGATTTGCTGGCAGCTATTATGCCTTCAAAACATTGAAACAAGTATGCCTGTTATCACAGATGTTTTTGCTGAATAAGATTAGTGAAGAATACTTGAAAGCTGAAAAACAGGATGCAGAAGCCTTTGGTCCATAAAGCACAAACATTCAAATGACTGGAATGTATTTACTTCTCAATATAAGAAAAGAGCAATTCAGTATTTAGGTGATGGAGCACAACCTTGTACCTTTTTATCTCTAATTTGTTATTGGTAGTAATGAAACTTCAGCTATGCAAGTGAATACAGAATATGGATACATATGATTGTGCACATGTAACAAAATCCTTAACCTTGCTGTTCTAAAACAGACTGTGGTCGCTGTAGGAAGTACCAACCTATAAATAAATAAAATTTATGCTTATGTATTTAGTAATATATTTAGTAAATCTTAAGCAGTTGGGATAGTTCTTCTAAACAATAGCTATATGAAGCACAATAGCTGCATGTGTAACTGCTAGGAAGTGCTTATCAGTTAATTTTATATTTCCGCAAGATAGTGATTTTTTGTTTTGGTTTTTGTTTGTTTGGTTTGGTTTGATTTGGTGGGGTTTGGGGGTTTGGTGTTTATTTTTTGATTGGGAGGGTTATGTTTGTTTTCGTTTAGGTTTTTTTTGGTTGTTGGTTTGTTTGTTTTTGTAATCTAGTCTGAGTATATGGGACTTGAGAAATCCCTATGGCAAAGGAATTCACTTTCAAGGCCAGTATGTCATTCTTGGCCTAATATATGCCATGATCTTCACAGGTAATATTGCTCCACCTTGAAACATTTGTTTGAGGAGGGATTCTCTGGGCTCATGTTCTACTGCTGCTTATTTGTCTAAGTCAAATAGTTTCAAATTCACCATGGAAGTTTTAGACTGGATATTAGGAAAAATTACTTCACCAAAAGGCTTGTCAAGCATTAGAACAGGCTGCCCAGGGAAGCGGTGTTTAAGAGTGGCACTGAGGGACATGATTTAATGGTAGATTTGGCACTGGTGCGTTAACAGTTGGACTTGGTGGTCTTAAACGTCTTTTCCAACCTAAATGATTTTGTGATTCTGTGTTCTAAGATAGCATATAGAAAGTATTTCTGTAATGCACTTCTGTCTCTATGCTTTTCGGGTTCTTCAGAAGGTAACACTATTCCTGTGCATTGATGAATGGGTATGGCTCCAACAAAGAAAGGAGGCCTTGGAAATACACGAACAGGAGTGTTCTCCCTGTAAATGTTTTAGGGGAAAAAACAATGAATAAAGCAGACCATAATTCTTAGATAATTTAGAGAGAGATTCTTTTTCTTCTGAAGGGCAAGACACAAAAGCTTCCAAAGATGCCCTGACCCTACTGCCTCTGCAGTTGCTATGGGCAGGAAACACTGATACTCAGATCTTCTCAGCACTTTGAGAGTGTCCAACCTAGTTACTGGGGCTGAACACTGGGGAGTTGTGTTCCTCATGAATGGATTAGGCAGAATTTATTCATTGGTCAGATGTCCTACTGAGCAGGCTGTATGTTTTTGAATGTAAGTAGCATCATGTTTTTGCTCTTTAGCAGGAATTTCAGGCAACCTTTGAAATACATAGCCAATCAGCATTTCTTCCAAATGGCGCTTTTGTGCCAAATTTCCAATTAGTGAATGGCATTTCTGAACTAGGCCCATTTGGCTTTATCTTCAAGGATAATGAAACCCCATCTTTTTCCTCATCCCCTTAATAGACACAATATAGAGCCTTACTGAAGTAAAAAGAAAAAGGCAGAACTGAATGGAGAATGCTGAGATTTATAGTTTTAGGAAACCGCTTAGGACTTGTATTTTTAAGAAATGAGTGTCGTTTGAGTTCTGTTGTGTTAAAACAAGAAATTTGTTAAGGGAATTTGGCTCATACGGATGTTTGAAAGAATATTAGTGAAAGATGGAGATATTTTTTCAGGAAGTAAACATTTGTCAAGATAAAGTCTGTTTCCCTGAGTATAGAGCTGTATTTTGTATTGTAATGCAATATCATATGTACTGTTATGTGCGTTTGGAGTGTCTTAGAAATATCTCTAAGTCTTTCTGTGAAAAATGCCAAATTAGAGACACCTCTCCCACATCCCCCAAAATACTCTCTTCTGCTGTGGAACAGAATATGGTCTGTTTGATGTGTGGAAATTGTCTCTTACTGAATTCAAAAATCCAAACTTCTAATGTAACCTTCAGTGTTTTTCACCAGGCAAGTACCATTTTGGCATAGCTCACAGAAATCAAACACACTTTACTCATTTCCATGTGTGATTGTTGCTTCAGAATTGTTTACCATTGATAAGAAAGCACATCCTTACAACTCCTTTTTCGTAAAATATAATTTAACTGTGTTGAGAAATAGAATATTCTTATTAGATTTTCCCAGGTTTTATACATTCATTGTTGGTGGAATTCCATGTTTTGTCCTTATTGAGTCATTTTTGGAGCATTCTTTAGTATTGGAAAGATTGGTATGTGAGGAAGCATAACCACAGGAAAATGTAGTCGCCAGTTTTTTTACAAATGAATGTTGTAGACCTAGATCAATACATACTCTTCCCGTGTAAGATCATTGCACTCAGAATAGACTCATTGTGAGGAGGGTCTTTTGATATTCATTTTCTGTGGAATGTCCTATATTTTACTTTGAAATGGTTGGGAAGACAATGGGAAGCAATCAACTTATTTCTTTAAATAGTTTTAGTAGCTAGAGAGTTGAAATATAGCTTAGCCCTTATAACAACATTTCAGTAAAAATACTCAAAGGCTGTAAAATATTGTTACATTCCAAATAAAGATTTGGAAAACTAAAAATTAGATATTTAATTGTCTGTGCTTTTAAACAATCCCTACTAAGACAACTCTAGCACCTCTGTAGGGAACATAGATCTGTTGGTGTGGGACTTAGTGTCTGATGATCTGGGGCCTTACTCTTAGTTACTGGGGTGAAGATGAGCAATTCCATCAGTAATAATGTATATCACTGTAATACTGGAGTGAACCTCCTGGATTCTATCTTTTTCTACAATAGTGAGCAAATTAAAAGTATCCTTCAGTCCCACTTGCAGAACCCTTATAAGGAAACAAATCACTATGAAGATTTATCAAATAAGAATAATAACAATATTCAACGAGTTCCCCTAGATTTTGAGAAGTGTTGCTATGATCCTTTAGGATTATGGCAGAATGGAAGCACCTTATTACTGTTTGTGTGCTCATGCTCGCTATGGAATTATCCTCTGAGCAAAGATATGTATTGTTTGTGAAAGTAAGGAAGATGAAAGAACTGACGTAGCTTCGGGACAGAGACTAATCTGGGGAGCAGTAGCTGCTTGTGATGACAGAGAGGTCAGTGTCACCATTTTTTTCTAGTGGATCATTAGAAGTGATGTGAGTATGGAAAATAAGGCATAATGCAGCGATGTGCACAGGAACTGCCATGAAGAGGTGCTTAAGGAGAGTCACTGGAAAGGACTTCAAGGAATAAGAGAAGTATTTTTGTCAGTTACACTATAATGGATTAAAGATTTTGTAATACAGTGAAGTCATTCAGATAAAAGAAAGATGCATCCAAGGGACAGTGTCCAATAAAGTATTCCCAGCATGAGAGCAGAAGAAAGTTTCAAGATTCAGCAAGTCTGGAATTATAGTAAGGATTACAATATAGTGCACATGATGACCTCCAGTGTTCTGATTCTTATTGACAACAAACAATCAGTGGAGAGATGCTAAAATAGAAGTGGCTTAGGGAAGAGGAATGAAAGTTACTTTAGTTTTGGTATTGATTGTGCTTAGCTTGAGCTGGCAGTGGGTCACCCAAGATGAAGTGCTAGAAAGCCATTCAGATACACAGAAGTGGAGTGTGATCATTTGAGTGTGAAAAACAGCTATGAATAGGTCATGAGTATTGAAATGATAATTGAAGCTTTTTAAATGGCAAAAAGTTAGGGAACAATAGGGAAAGAACTGGTCAACTTTTTTCTTGGGAGCTGGAAGATAAAACAAGAGTCTTTAAGTTATAAACAGCTTGAATGTTTTAAGACTTCATGTATGTTTAATTTCCTTTAGATCCAGCCTGAAAAAGAATCTGAATGGACAGACTCTGTGTCATGGCTTTTGAAGAAACTGGAACAGTTGAACTTAGATATTGAAGAAGCTTTGAGTGGTGCCTCTTCTCCCTCCAGTACTCCTTCTTCTAAAAGGCATAAGCAACTGGTAAGAATGTGTGTGTGCCATACAATAAATTCTCTAATGTTTAGCTATAATGCTTCTCAAGACATAGTTTTCAGATCTAGTTATGTTTCTAAATAGGCTGAGGAGCTCAGGCTCAAGAGTGTTACAGTTTTCACTCAATAATAATGATATCTCTGATTCGATTACACTGATGGCCAAATAATCAGAAATGTAACGGGTGAAACTTGTAAGTTTTCTGTCAATATGGCTTAAAATCTTAAAACTTTTTTTTTAGGGGTATTTGATTGCATATGATAGTTTTTTTCAGGGTAGAATACTGTTAAAGTCCCAGTGCTAGCCTATTAATACATTTTTATTATTATTTGACGATATAACAGAAAGAGAGGTATTATGTGTCTGCATTAAGAGTTGAATTAGTATTTTTCGTTCTTTGAATATTTGATTTAGATCTTCATTCTTCTAGTTGAGACTGTTTTGTGATGACAAGTGTCATCAATTGATGACAAGCAGTTTCTCAAGCTTTTACTTTGAGGGCAAATGGGACTAAGGAGCAATGATTTTTTTTTTAGTGAGTTTTGAATAAGCAAGGGTTTTTATAGGAGCAAATAATGGGAAGTTGAACAACGTAAGAAGTTACATGCTTCAGGCTATGATTAAAATCAGTTCTTAAGATGGAGTTGTTTGGATTTGCAGCTCTAAATGTTAGTGTTGATTTGAAATTCCTGGAAGGTGAGATTTTCTGAATGCTTTTGCTGTCATTGCTGTTTTAATGCTGCTTCATTTTGTAAAAGTAAATTCTTAAACTAAGCACCTGTGTGGATCATCACATTATAAATATTCATGTCTCTCAAGGTGGGATGTTCAGAATCTTCCATCTTGGTGTTGCACTTTGCAGTATGTGTTTTTGTATTCTGCATAAAGAGTGTTAGTAACAGTGGCCATGGCTGTCTCTCATTTATTTCTTATGGTAAATGTCAGCAAGTCAGAACCAGCTCCGTCCAGCTGAATTAATTTCATAATTAATTTGCCTATTAATGGACTGTCTTCTTTCAGGAGAGTGCTTGATGTCTTCTGTCAAAATACAGTAGCAGTGTAGTCTGCTTTTGTGCCTGAAAGTAAAATCTCAGCCATCAGACAGTCTGGTTTTGACAACCAGTGATCCAAACACCTGTTGTTTTATGGCTGTGCCTATTCTACAAGGGCAAAAGTCATGGTTTAGTTAGGCATAATTCTTTTTCCATGATGACTTGAACAACTTGAACATACGACATGACTTCAAATCCATTGCTGGAGCATTAAATGAAGGACATGTAACATGTGGAGAGCAAAAAAACAGTTCCAAATAGATGATTTCAAATGCATTTTGATACTTAAGAACAACATCATCAAAAATGGTTGCATAGAGAAAGCCATCACCAACATCCCAGATGCTTGCATTTCTCTTACTGAAGTCTAGTGGCAAGAAATTTTCTGAGTACAGAGGCCAGGTCTTTAGGCACAGCCTTTTTCCTGGGACATATCCTCCCACCAAAAGACTGTGGTAGTGATTCAGAGCTGGTCATGCTTGCTCTGCTGCTAAAACCTACATTCAGGTCAGTCACACTGCACCTGGCACACTTGTTTTCCTTACTAATGATTGCATATGTCTGAATAAATCCAAAAATATTTCAAGGATGTTCCTAACACCCATGCCAAAATTACTGTTTTCCTTGATATTTGAGCAGTTACAGTCCTCTTTATCAGGCAACATTTCTCCCAGCTCTAAAGTAGGAGAGCTTTCTTCATTTTAGTTGTCTGTGGACAGGCAGATGTGTGAATCAGCCACATTTTATGGTAGTCTTATTGGGCAAACTGGAAATGACCTTTAAACCTCCAAGAGCCGATTTCAGTAGAGAAGCTGGACAGATCATTTAAGACAATGGTCTTTCTGATGAGACCAGCAAGATCAGAGCAAGAAAAAGTCTTGGACAATCATTTGTGGAAATGATGATGGGACACCATTTGCTGTCTCCTGCAAAAGTATTTGTAGAACAGAGGAATAATCTGCCCTAATTTAAGCATTTATGAATAATTTGCCTGAAAATGGGTGGACTTCATCTTACTTTACAGTCAAAGGAAACAAATAAATCCTCAAAAATCTGTGTAAATTTACTGTGAAGAAACAGATATTGTAGATCTCAAAATGACAGTTGCTGTGGAAAAAATAACAAGTCTAGTTTTCATACAAGTTGTATGACTAATTTATCTTCTATCAATTCATGCTATTTGGTCCGTATCTCTTACTATAGCTTGTAATTCATTCCACACATATCAAATGTTTTAGTCTTGCACCTTACAGTGAAGCTTGAGTAGAAAGAAGGCCTACCTCAAACATATGTTTACGAGTAACTGTGTTAAATTTGTCTTCCAAAAAGTGATAAAGCACTTATGGGTTCTTCATATGGTTTTATCTTATTTATTTTATATAATCTGGGTACTGCTGCAAGAAATTATGATTCGAAGTGTTTGTGGCTGAAGTGTTCAAAGATGTAAAGCCAGTTTTGTAGACCCCAGATCTCCAAAGCAGGTGACTACTGTATGAATGGCAGCATGGTTTGTTGGAGCTGCTGCTCTGAAAATTCATTTCTTGAGGGTGCAGACAATTTTTAACAGATGGCAGTTTTTATTTCTTATGGCAAATAAGTATATTTTGAAATTTAATCACTAGGTTCAGCCAGGTAGTTTTCTACTGAAGGATATTTCATCTGTTCACAGAAGTAACTCCTTGATATTTTATCAGTTTTTACATTATCCTATTGTGATGCTGTTATTAATAATACTCACTTCAACAAAAATCTTAATGGAAGAAGCCTACATATTTGTTAATGAAAATTGACTGGGTGAATAAATATTATGGGACTCACTGGGTGAAAGTAGGGAGTCTTGCAGTATTTTGGTGAACAAACTTAAGGTGTTTTCTAAAACATAACTTTTAGATGAATTGTAAGAGGTGGTCTGTCTACATCTGTGTAAACCACAAGTTACTACTACTGGTTTTTTATTGGGACATGGTATGGGGCAATAGCACTGACTGGATTCCTCAGTATCTGACTCAAAAAAGATACTAAAAATAATCATCTGTAACCAAATTATTTACTGAAACAGACTCTCACCACTGCTATAAATACATGATTAAAGTGCAAAAAACAGGACTATCTGAATGTACTAACAGCACTAGTTCTACAAAACCACATTTAATAGTACAGCTGTTCTAAAACCTGCACCTTTCCCCTGGAAAAAAAATCATAGCAATATAGAAGGAGGCACTTTGTAAAGGAAACACCAGAGGTAAATCACTGTTGCTGCTAATGGTGTGTTTCGGTGTTTTTTAATGTATCTGTTTCATTGCCACTTGATATGTTGTACTCAGTTTCAGTACTGCAAAAGCAGATCTGAAGAATGACAATCATGATATTTTCAGTTGGGTTGCAACATGTACTGTCTCTTGCTTATTCACCCAGTTATTCCTTTGAGGCAAAGTAGGATATGTGGGGGAATGTTGTGAAGTTGGTCCCTTTTGGGCATTGCATTCAGTGTGAGCCCAGAGTTAGGACATACATCTTTTAAAAAAATATATGGAATTAGAGCAAACAAGAGAGACCTCCCCAAGTTAGGGGTGGTAAGGAAGAGTGGATTTGGAAAGTTCAGAGTCTGTAATTTGAAAATGGGAATTTGCTGATTCTCTGTTTAAGACAGAAAAATAAACATGAAATAAAGTTAAAAGATAACTAATCAGAGTAAAACCAGTTCTCTTTCTATGAAGTGATTCGTTTCCTTGATGTTTATGAAGGTGTACTACTATTGATTTGTTCTCCAGTTATGTCTTTTGCTGTTAAGGAAAAGACTTCATATAATATCTGGATGTCTAACTTAGCAAAATGTAAAAATGATGGAGCAGGTGGTTTTAAGAAAAAAGATTGAAGCCAAATGTTTGCCTTACATCAGAAGGGAAAAAGAGCTTTACAAAGATAAAATTCCAAAGTTCTTATCTTAGAGTCCACATTAAAAATATTTATTACTTGCCTTTATTTATAGGGTTTTAAAAATTCTCTTACAGTGTCCTGTTCACGTAGAGACAGACTTTTATGGAGATCATCAAGAAAAGGGATCTTGGAAAAACAGAAGAGAAGACTACCAGGATCTAGGCTGTTTACCTTACCCACTGTCAACTGGAGCACGACCTAAAACTGATGTAAGTAACTACAGCATATTTACGTTACCTGACTCGCATGTTCAGTAACCTCAAAATTTGCTATTTTTCATTAAAATTGTGTGTGCATTTCTTCAAAGTAATTTGTTCTGTAAATATTGCACTACACAGAGGAGTTTGGTTTGCAAAACAGGTACAGATAAAAGTTTAGTCAGACTTGAGTTAATGAGACTGCAGGGCTGTGGAATTTGCCTAATCTGATTTTAGACCACTAATGAAAACTTCTACATCTGAGCTAGTCACTTGGGTCACCTTCATAGTCAATGGAAAGAAACTTCTAAAGAGTAATTTGTCTCATCTGGAGGAAGGATATGATGGATTCCAGGCATCAGAACCACTACCACAGCTTTTTCTTCATTGCTTATTTTAGAAGTAGTCACTTCGGATTTTTTAGTTTGGCTGTTGGTTATGCCTAATTCGTGGTGAATTCCACACCTCATTCTCTACCAGCCTAAGTGTTCATCTCTGAAGGTTTAGTTAAATCCTATTTCTACCCGATAATAGCAATATTTATTTGGTTTGGGTTTCTTTGGGTTTTTTACAAGGTGATGCTGTAGCCTGCAATTGAAGTCCGCTAAAATCTGTCAGAGAGTTTTCTCAAAAGCCTTTGATTTACCTTCCCAATAGCTAAATGTAAGCTACTTTAGGATCAGTGTCTTGGTTCTGAATTGCAGATGGTTTCTGCCTCTCAGTTTAGTTGTGTGCCAGCAGTGCCCATGTTCATCACACAACATGGAGAATGGCTGCACTGGATTGAATCAAAAGTACTTATAGCCCTGTATCCTTTCTTTGGCAGTGGCCACTGTTGGATATTCAGGGAAGAAGTGCCAGAACAGGGTAAGCAGATAGTAAGCCATCTCAGCTTCCTCTGATGCATTTATCATGCAGTCACGTTGAAGCTAGACACCATGTTGCAGTTTTGTAATTAATAACCCATAAGGGTATTTTTTACCTCTAGTTGTGTCTATTGTATTAATTTGTTCTCTTGATATTCAAAATGTCTTGTAGCAATGATTTCCAAAGTTCAGTTGTGGAACAATGTGATACAAAACCTTTTTCTTCTTGTAAATTTGCTACTGAAGTATTATTTCGGCAGTAATTCTTGTACCAGCCAAAACTGAATGCTAGGAATGTTACAGGAAGTAGTGAATACCTGAGGCTGGTTGGATTTGGTTGGGATTTTTGTGTTGTCTTGTTTTTCCAGTGTGTGACTGCATTTATTATTGAATTATATTTTCCTATTTATCTTACAATCATTTAACAGCATGAGGTCTTTTTGCAGCTATTGGCAGTCAGTTTTCATTTTTATTAACCTCTGTAATGTAATATAATCAGAAACCTCTTTCCTTTTTTATTTTCCAGTTCATTTTTGAGTATACTGAAACATTTATCTGTGAGACTATCAGGTAATATCCATCCACTGTAAAACTAAGCAACCAATTATACCTAACCTTTTTTTTTTTTCATTTTTAGTTAGCAATGAAAATCCATTTTTATTTCTTGATTTTTTTCCATTGTTGCTCCTTGATAGTATAGTTTGAGCCTTATAGTTAACTTCACCAGAAGCTTTTTGTAATTTTTGTGTATTGCATCAGTCAAATTACCCATATCTGCATGATTTTTCAAAGAACTTGGCCTCCAAAAGCCCACATTAACCTCTGTTATTATCCTTGTGTTTATTCTGTTCTTAAGCATACTTTCTGATAATTTTCTGCCATGAACATCAGTCCTACTAGAATCTCCTCCATGAATAGCTTCAGAAACACTTTCAGATATTGGCACCACATATGCTACCCTCCACTCCTCCAACCCCTAAGCCAATAGGTGTTAGCAGTAATTACTCATTCAGCAAATAGCTCAGAAGTTCTCTTTCTTCTAGTCAGATACTTATTTCAAGTTATTTGTGCAATTTTGATTAAAGAAAAAAACATTCTATTAAAGGTGTCTTTAGCATTGCCATGTTCATCTACCATGCAAATTCTGTACGTCATTTAAATGAGCCTACTCCTGTGCACTGAAATGGGAACTTGAAGGTGAGCTCCACTTGCTTAATAACTGAAAACATTATTGTCTTCCCACTAGCTATTTCCTTTCCTTACAAAATAAGTTGGCTACTTTCCATTTCTGAAAAAGCACGAGTATTTGTTCTGATTTGTTGCTTGCTCTAATTTGAGTAGATGGGAGAATTCATTAGAAAGAAACTTGCCAGCTTCATTTGTTTTTTACCTTGGCCAAACATTCAGGCATGTACAAGTATCATAGCTTAACGGCCTTCCCACTAGTACTATGTAAAAGTTTTTGAAGTGAAGCTGCAGTAATACTGATGTTTGGCTAGCAGTGTGTGGGAGGAAAGGCAGGGAAAGTACATTTTGGGTTTTCTTTCTATTTGAAGCCTACTTTTCTCCTTTCAGTGCAAATCGGGAAATACTGGTATGATAAAAAGCAGTTCTCCACAAATCATGATCAGTACAGCCCATGTGTTCATTAGTTTTGTAGTACTGTAGTTAACAGTAGTGTAACACAGAAAGTACTACTGTTGCTTAGGGAAACAGCTGGTCTAGAAACCTACTGGAGGCACAGAATTTCTTAAGAAATTAATGGGCTGGTTTTAAGTGGGACATTTAAATTAGGAATGAATGTTGAAATTGGGTGTTTGCAAGTGCGCAAGTGCGGAACGCTTTATTTCCTTTAAAATGCTGCTTTTGGTGCTCTTTTTCATGAGAATTCAAATAATGCTGTGTCTAGCTCCAGGCATGCAGTCTACATGAATCTGTCATGTCTCTCCAGTATTCAGATTTTCTTTGCTTATTCTTTAAGATACAGACTTTTCCATATTTTTAAAAACGGGCATGCTGAAGTTGTTTTTATTATAGTAAAGGGGGAGGGTCCAAATGACAGGTCTAATTCCTCCTGTGTCACATCCAGGCTGCATCTGTTTAATTCCCATGATCTAAGTGGTGTAATATATAACTTGGGAGTAACACAGAGATAAACCAGACCTGTTGCATTTTGATGATCCAATTTTTCCTCTCTTCTGATTTTTTTGTAAGTCACGAGGTGAAAAGAACTTATCTGCCTCCACTCCCCAGGAGCTCATATACCCAGGCATTTAAAGAACAAAATACTCTATGAATTATTGAGATAAGCAAATATAACAGAGACCACCGTTGTTAGAAATAGCAGAGATGCTGCAATTCAGGAGTAATATGCAAAGAATTAAGCAGGACACAGCTGTTCAGCTCTCAGTACAAGACAGTGATGTTAGCTGCACGCTTTCATGGACACCAACTAGGCTGAAAGCTTAAAAGGTACAGTGAAGGGGTCTTTGGCATACTTGTCACAGTAGGTATTCTGTTTATATGCCTTTAAAAGATGACTTGCACTTCTTACAACAAAAGCATTTCTTGATTTTTTTTTGTGAATTTCACATTTCTTAAGTAAAATTCTCAACATATTTTGATGAGTTGACCTTGGCTGAGCCAGTTGCCCACCAAACCGCTGTATCACTCCCATTCTCAGCAGAGTGGGGAAATTAGATGGAAAAAAACTTGTGGGTCAAAGAAAAGGCAGTTTAGTAAAGCAAAAGCAAAGGTTGTGAATTCAGAAGCAAAAGAAAATAAAGTATCTTTTTCTACTTCCCACCAGCAAGCAATGTCCAGCAACTTCCTGGGAAGCAGGGCTTCAGCACACGGTGGTTGCTTTGAAAGACAGGCATCATAAAAAACTAAGGCCCCACTTCCTCCTCTTTTCTCCTAGCTTTAGTGCTGAGCAGATGTCTCAGGGTATGGAATATCCCTTTGGAAAGTTTGGGTCAGCAGTCCTGTTTGTGTCCCCTCTGCAGACCTTGCCTACCCTGGCCTTTGTGGGTGGGAGGGAAGCACATTGGAGAAACAGCCTCTGGCTGCCCAGCAGTAGCAAAACCACTGGTATGTTATCAACACCTTTCTGGTTACAAAACACAGCACTATTGAAGGATGCTATGCGAGAAATTAACACCATCTCAGCCAGACCCAATGCATATTTTTTTTCCTTAATTAATTGCCAAATTACATTTTTTTCTGACAAAAGTGTTGTAGTCAGTGGAAGATGATAATCCTAACATAGCTAAGCAGCAATTAAAATTACTTTGAACTGCTATGATTAAATCACTTGATCTATGAAAATATTTATTTACTTTAAAATTAAATTAATGGTATTTTTACATAGTATTTTGCATCAGATGCCTTGTTTTAATTTAGTTTTCATGAGCATTATTTGGAGGCTAGGGATATGTTTTGCTTATGTTTTTAAAACTCATTGACTTATCTATGTAAGAAAGGAAAGAACATTTTATTCATAAAATAGCTGTGAGAAATAATTTAACAATATTTAATTATTCTCAGTTGGATGTGGACAAGATAATATATATGCCTTTTTTTGCACAAAATACAAAGAAAATTTGAAGTTTCCAATTCATTTTGGAGAAAAATTCATTTGATGTACTTCAAAAGGGGTATGAAATCTGTATTGGGAGGAGACTAGAATTGGTTACTTCTATTGCTAGGCATTACATGGCTATTTATATAGTTCAAACTGATAATGTCTGTTTATGTTGCAAGAAAAACTTTGAACAAGCGAGCAACCACAGGAGCGGTTGGGAAATAGAGGTGACCCACCTCTGCAAGGGCAGCCAGCAGGTCTACCAGGGACAGCAATAGCAGAGCAGCTGGGCTTGGTGGTGATTTTGCCAAAACCCCATGAGCAGAGGCTGCCAGCAAAATACATTGAGTGAACACTTTTCTGAGCCAGCCCAATCCCTTTCCCATAATAACTATCCCAAGCTCACACAATGAGATTTGCCATCTAGGTCCAGCTGTTGTGACAAAATAGTTGATAACTGGCATTGATTAATTAGCACATACATACCAAATTAATCTTACATGTGCTACCTGAATTTTATAGACATATTTATCACATGTAAATTGACATACTCAGTATTCTGGAAAGACATTTGTTGTTATTTTTCAGATCTTCTAACTGAATTCTTTGGCAGGAACTATAATGCAAGGCAGCAGTACTTGCCTGTGCTGTATTTCTTAGAACAATGTTTGCAGGAACACACTTGGATTTCATAACCATGCAGCCTTGCTAATCATAGGCACTAAATTTGCTGACTTACATTTCAGCATTAGCACACAGCCTCAGAAATGCATTGCTCTTCAAGGGCAGACCAAAATGTCCTGGCTCTTTGTCAGTAGATGTGGTATTCAAGTTGTCAAAATAAGAATCTCTATAAATGTGTAACAAGACGTGATCAGGAACCATACCAGTAAATTATACCATGCCTATGCAAATAGAATGATACTTTTATGCAGATAACTTTGTATCCAGTGGGGTGCAAATTTATCTCTCTTTTCTTCTCTTTGCATGTTTTATACCAGCAACTGGGCTCATTCTTTTAGATGTAACCCCGCTTCTTCAACTGAATGGCAGTACAATTTTTCTGTTTTGTAGCAGCCACAGAAAAGAACAGGTGGTAGAGTACACCAGCTCCCATGGTTGAGAATGGCAGGCATGTGCTGGACTCAACCCTATCAGGCTGTCTGTTGTATTTTTGTTTGTGGGATTGGTTGAGCAGTTTTCTTCAGGAAAGTATGTCCAATCATACCTTTTCTTTCTGCCTATCTGTCAGGGTTTTGCATTCTCTTTTTCTTCTGGCCCTATGCTACATTTGTTACAACAGCACGAAAGGAAAAAAAGTGAATATGTTCTACATGTATAGTTTGATCAAAGTAATTTCTCTTCTAGTGTAGCTATTACTCATTTTATTCATCTTGGCATCTGTTTTAGGACTTCTGTAATTTTTATTCAGGCAGAGTTTTGCCAGTTATTTCACATGTTGATCAGATGGCGCATGATTGAGATGGAGCCTTTGACTTTAACAATTGTTGTTCACTGCAAGAGGAAAACAGAGAGATTCAAATATTACCAGAGATGTATAGTTAAAAATGTGTCCTGCCTGGGGTGACAAAGTGCTTCTGTGGCATTTCAGAGCTTGGGTAAAGTCGGACCCTTAGTCCCACTTCAGCAGTGGTGCAAAGGTCTCTCATAATACCAGCCTCTGGCTCTTTGTACTCTGGAGAGCCTGTAGACTGCTCTTGCCCGTTTCCCACGCTGAGGCAGAAGGGACTTCCATCTGTAACGGACCAGAGACAGAGGCTGGCACAATGCACAGGGAGAGCATTTTCTATGCAAATGAATGGAGCAAATCGTGCATCCCATCTCTCTAACTGAGATAATCCCTCTCAAGATACAATTTTCTCTTGTGCTTATACTGGGAGGAGGCAGCTCTGCCCAACTGCCACCCCCTTGTCCTGGGATGTACAGTATCTCACAGTACTGAAATGTGATTATGCACCTCTTTGTGTAAGTGATGGGCACTTACACAAGGGAAGTACAACTCCCAAAAAATTGTTTGCTAAAGTTTTCTATTTTACTACCACTCATATGGCCTTTTTTTTGTAAATTCCCAGAACTGAACACAGAGTGATAGTGATTTTAAGATGAATTACTAGTTGCTAGGTGGGGCCTGGTGATAATCCACTGTAGGAGTAAGGTCACATGTTACTTCAAGCAGTCACATGTCATAATTGTGACCTTCTTTAAATTGGTATTACATGTTTTAAAATTTACGACTAATCATTTGATACAAAACCAAGATGCTCAGAAAATAAAAGTGCCTGAAGCTTCTTTATTGCCAACTGTGCTAATGCAAATCTTTGTATGAACCACTGAATTAGAGCTCAAGATCGTTGTGGATCCACCAGCATGCTGCAAATTGAACTGAAAATTTCCAGAGGGACTTAGTATCTTAAAACTAAAGCTAACAAATAGGAATTTGCTTCTAGGACTGTGAATCTGGAATGAAACAGAGTTACCACAGCCTCAGAGAGGAACTGGAGTAACCCAGAGTTTGAGAGCTCTCAAGAGAATTTCTAGGCTATTCCCCTTTACCAAATCAGAATCACCTGTACCTACGTCACCCTGATGAAAGTTTGTCTGACTTCTTTTTTAAGACTGACTACAGAGCCTGTTCAGATGATTTGTTTCAGTACCCCACTTACCATTAGAAAGTTTTACTATGCCTCCTTGCTGTAAAATGTCTCCTTGTGTTCATCATCAGTGTGCAGAATAAGTTATGTTCTTGTTCTTTCCCTTCTGCCTGTCTTCTGCAGGTCAGTCTGGTTCATCTAGCTTTGTTGTGTAGCTACTGGTTTCCAAACTCCTTGTTCCATCTAGTGTCTCCACCTGCACACTAAATACTGGTTTGAGCATGTTCAGAGCTAGTTACATGTCTCACAGCTTCCTCTGGAAAAAGTACCAAAAAGATGTAGCAGCTGAGGCTATAGCAGAATCTGGGCTCTTTGTAATGCCCATGGACACTGAATGCACAGACACTGAAGGGAATGGTAGTATGCTATTCTCCTTGTTCGCTTCCATCTTCTCTGCAATCATGGTTACAAAATTCAAAGTTTTATTAATGGTATTAATTCCAGCAGTCTGCATGTCCTTATTCTTTAGGATATTCTAAGAAATGTGTTGCAGTTTATTTGTGTAAAATGACCAAAATTAATCCGTGGTTGTGCCTACACTGCAAAGGATCACTGCACAGATAAATACAAAATTCATCAAAAAATACTTCCTGCAAGACTGGTTTCCAGAAAACTAGCAGCCTGATTCAGGTGAGAACGGAATCCTACTCTCTTTTAACTTCCCGGGCTGAATGCCTTCTCACTCCCTTCACTAACTCCGCACAGCAGGAAGCTGTGTTGATGGAACGCATGTGGTACTCGGGAGCACGGACAGAGGAGGGTGGGATGCGGTCAGCGTGACAGAGATGATGCGAGGAACGGCGGCGGCAGGAAGGCCGATAGGACCTCAGCAGGTGGCACTCTTCCCACTGCATCAGCTTGGGGAGGGTGCCACTCCCAGCAGTGCACAGCATCACTCTGCTGTCACACCAGCCCAGGATGCAGGGAGAAATCCAAAGCCTCGACCTCTTCAAATTGCTGGGAGTTTTTTTTTTTTTATGGAGTTCTCCTTGTTTCATGTATAAAAATAGTTTACTAAAGTTTCTTAAAATTTCAGGTCAGATAATCTGCCTAATGAGATGTCTATCTATAGCCATGGCTCTGTAAATTATTCTTTGCTCCTTGCTCAGACAGTGCAGTCCTAACACAACTGCTCTTTGATCTCAGACATCCCTATTTTTCTAGACTAGAGGTAACTCTGGCCTGTATGGTCAGAACATTTTGAGATGCAAATCCTCATAGTCTTACAGACTGTTTTCTGTGTTGCACTGACAGTAAGTCAAACTGTTTGCAGAGTGAATTTACTGAGAGCTTAGACAAGTAACATAAACTCAAAGTCTAACACTGTATGATTGTACCCCATCTTTTTAATGAACCTGTTTAAACAGGGAATTTAGTTTTGATTAAGGGTGTCTCGTTCACCCCAGCCCTAGATTTAATGGCAATATAAAGAAAACCAAAAGAAGTTTTGGCAATAAATAGTTGTAGTGAGTTTTAATCCCCACACTGTACTTGTACCAAAGCCTCAGGGATTTTTTGCCTGCTTTCTTTGAGTGTTGTTTTCTGAAGGCGTATCTGGAGCTTCACCAAGTACTTGCCTTTGAGTCCATGTGTCACAGCAGGAATTCAACCCAGGGTCAGAATTGTCTGCTTCTGGGATGACAGAAGCTTGAACAGTTGTTGACTTTGCTTAATTGAAGAGCTTCCTTTTGTCATAGTCTCTTCAGGAGTTTTTGGATGGTAGGTATCTGTGAGTCAATTTATTGAAATTTCTCTCCACATAGTACTTTTTTATTACAGTCTATCAGAAGAGTGACCTTTTCTGCTGACCACTAGTTTTTTATATACACCTCTTTGAGAGTGCGCCTTAGGACATTTAGTTTGAATATACTTGTTATGCTGTACTGGGTGGCCTGTTCTTTTGTACTGAGAGAGACTGATTTTGGTGCCAAATTGTCCAGCTGTGTATGCTTCTGTGATGTGGAGTTCCAGCTGCTGTGAACTGATTGAAATCTCACCAGCAAGAATAGCTTGTGCCTCTTGGGAAATCAGAATGTTTTTCTGCTGCCCAAAGTCCTAGCTGGTCTGCACCATACCTGTGGCTTCCTTCCTCTTGGCTGGCATGTGTGTCACACACACACTGTCCAGCAGGCTCCTGCAATGCCATTCACTTAGCATGTGGCAAAGCAGAATGTGCTGGGGTTTGTTGATTGCCTCACACAAAGTACATTTGGACAGTGAATTGTTTTTGTTGTTGTAGCTTTAGTGGAAGTTTGTGGACAAGCTGCCCACTCAGTCACTTCATATGGGACCAGATTGATCTTTACTGGGGAGTCTTCCAAGGGGGTTGCGGCAGAACAAACACAACCTTTTCCAGAGTGGCTGGGGTGATGATGTCCCAGAAGTGTACATCCCTAGTTTGGGTGGGCTTCTTGGGGAGTGGTCTCAGAGGAAGTAATTCTGTTTTATTCACAGCAGGTGTAAACCTGATATAAACTTATCTAGAATTACCCATAATATCCATTAAATATCCACAATTCCCAGATCATTTAAGATACAGCCTACAGTGGCTGAAGTTCAAGATTAATTTTCCTCTTCATATCTGAGGTTCACAAGGATCAATGGTAGAGATGAATTACAAGGCTTAATGCATGATCTCAGACTAAACTAAGATCCTGCAGCAAGGACTAGAGCACGTCCAGATTCCCCTGATAATAAATTCCTCTGTGCCAGTCT
This sequence comes from Formicarius rufipectus, assembly GCA_013399695.1. Classification (NCBI taxonomy): domain Eukaryota; kingdom Metazoa; phylum Chordata; class Aves; order Passeriformes; family Formicariidae; genus Formicarius; species Formicarius rufipectus. Next base: position 207,339 of record VXAU01003080.1, read on the forward strand.
TGATATCAAACCACATTGATCAGATGTGCATGTGCATGGTAGACATGCTAATATCAAACAAGCCCATGGTAGATTCATCCCCTGCTTGCAATGTCACAGGTACTTCATTTCCTTCCAGTAATATATGCGAGTATATGGAAGAACCAATACTGTGAGTTTCTTTCACCTAGCAATACTAACAACTGGACAGTGAGTTTAGTTGGCTGACAGCAACTATGAGTATGGCTTTCATCGAACTGAAAGAAGTTGACATGTAATACTCTAAGATACTAAAAATTACATTAAAAAGGTCCCCAAAGCTCTTAAATGAATTAGTGGTATCAGGCATTCTCCAGCTCTGAAGACATCAAGGTCATTATGTGGGAACAAAAATTATGTACCATATGGCACATTTAAAATGTTCAGTAACTTGAAGAGAGTGGTTGCTGAAAGCAAATTTTACAAAAAAACCAATCTGTACATTTTCTGTAGCTTAGAAAAAACACCATGAAAGCAATAAGAGGACAAAACAGTGACATGTATACACTGTTCTGCTTTCGAATGTAGGTTTATCAGTGACTGATTATATTCTTTTCCTTGCACAAAAGCATTCATCACATCTTTTCAACTATAAACTCTGATGATTAGCTTTTTAGTCTGGGGACCTGAAGGCATTCTGTAGGCATGACTGACCTCATACCCAGCATTTCCTGATAGGCATTTCTGTAGTAATACATTTCATCTGCTTCGGCAGTGTTTGCATTCCTTGCTTTCTGTGTCAGGAGAAAGATCACGTGCAAGCGGTGAATTTTAATACATAAGTTTTCAGACCAAGAAGGATGCTTTATGGTCTTCACAGTCTTCATTTTGCAGCTGGAAGGCAGAATGTCAGAATGCAAATGATTGCCCAGCGTCCTCCATGAGGTCTCTCACAATACTCAAAGGATCAACCGAATCTTTTGATCTTCAGTCCTGCACCATCAATCACAAGATTGTTTTCCCTGACATGCAAGACTCTCTTGTATATTCCCATCAACACTTACTCCTACCTAGCCCAGAATATTAACAATACCATTATTTTCAATACTATTTGTTTCTTCAAACCTACTATAGTAAGGCACATCTTGTACCATGGTGTCTGAGGCATTCAGGGTACTGTGATAGATGCCCCAGTAAAATAAGTGTAGTTGTGCTTTTAGTGACTCAGCATCCCAATAATATGGTTGACAGCCAGTAGCATCCTATTTATACCCTGTTCTGTCTGCAAAGGCTGTATTTGCAAAGCAAAGACTCTGGCAACCGAGAAGATACCTCACTCGGCTGGAGCACATGGCTGAGACTCTTAAAGGTAGCAGTTTCCCCCGGTTTGACTGACAGGTACAGGTTTGTGGTAGCCATTTCAACACGGCAGATCCTGTGCCATCCTGATTTCCAGTTTGTATTGTCTGGCAGTTCTCATGCATTTGGATCAGCAGTTTATCTGCAAGAATAGCCTATACTTTCTCTTTTGGGGTTTTTTTGGGCATTTGTTTATTTGTTTTGTGATTTTCATTCTCCAGAGTGCAGGCCTAAATAAGACTGCTGGAACCCACATATTTAGTTACAGAGATCAACCATCTGCTTTGCATGCTATACCATCATTTCTTGTTATACACTTCTTATGGGAATATTTATTCTGTGAATGACTAGCTGTTTGCTCTTAATATGCTTCCATCTGCATATAAATTTGTTAAACCACTCCCCCTAGGCATATGAAAGTTTGGCTTTCTCTTTAAGGTGGCTATAACTATACAATTAGATTTGCCATATCATCATCTTGATGTTCAGTTCCCACATCCACTGCAGGATGCATGTGGGGAAGACGGGCCAGGAAAAACAATTTGCACAGCTCCTCGGGTGCAAAAAAAGTTGAGTTTTAGAGTGACAACCATTAGAGATGGAACCTGTATAGGAATTTTGGAGATCTCAGAGGTGACAATATGGTGAAAATACCTGGGGACAAGCCATAGACATAGCTAGATATAAATAAGGACAGTGGATTGCTAGGAGTGATAAAATAGCCCTGTCAGATGATTTGTGCCACACACCTGGCAGATTTGCCTTCATTGAAGCTCCCAGGGAGCTTTGAAAAGAGCTATATGAGGAGAAGACCCCTGATGTGCCTTCCTTCTGGGAGTATCCAGAGGAAAACTGAGTCACAGTTAAGAGTGGGAAAGACAGGTTCTGATTATTTCTGAATTATTTAAACTTTTCGGAGTTGTGCAGTTTGTGTCCAGTGCATACAGAAGAGGAAAAAGCAACCAAAGAAAAGATGGCTTGGAATTGAGGGCTTTGTTTGCTTGCGGTCTGCTGGTTTGGTTTTGTTTTCCTTGCAGAAAATAACTCAGAATAAAATATTTTGTCACTAATTCTGCTCCTGTTAAATTCTAACCAAATCCTAAGAGACAGGGTCAGATCCCTTAGCAGTGTCATCTTAGCATTTAGCACATGATACCACTTTTCTTGACTAGACTGAACTTTCAGCAATCATGTGCTTTGAAATTTAATTATTCCCATTCTCATGCTAATCAATATTGGTGGCATTTTTTCTTCAAAAAACTTTATCCTAGAAGCGTAGATGTTTTAAGTGCTTGCCAGAGGCTCAGCTGTCCCTGGGGAAACAATGTGTTCAGGCATATCTCACTTTAAATAATTTTTTAAATAAACACTCTGCTTTGTCTTGCATATGAGTTATGACCCTAATAACTTCTGGTGCTGAGTTTCCTTTCTCAGCGTTTCCTCTCCCCAGACTTCTGATGATAATGCTGTACAGTGTGGGAATGAGCCCAGGCTGCCTTTTATTCCTGTGTTTTTACCTGACATCTTGCCAATGTCCTGTTGTGCTGCTTTTTATATTAAAAAATAATGTCCTGAATCTCACATTGTGGAAATCAAAACCCACTCCTCAGCAAGGTATATAGTAGAGTGGGCACGTGGGTAGTTACAGGACACGCTGGGAAAGCATAACGCACAGTGTCTTACTGGAAGGCAGTTCAGTCTTTGAATGTCCTTCAGCGCAATGCGCTACAGCAGGATTTGGCACAAAATTGCAGGAGATTTGAAGAATGCAGCAAGATGGCTGTGGTGATGGCATCTATTTTCTGTTTAGCCCATCTTATCCAAGGAACTCTCGATGAACTTTGTACATAGAAACCCAAAAGATTGGTCAGGGATTTTTAGGCATAATGGCTTTTATTGTTGAAGATTGTCTTCCTTTTTTTTTTTTTTTTAACCTCTCAAGAAGGTATTGATTAGAGTTATGGCTTGTTTGTTCTGTTTGATTCATGGCTTTTGAGTGAGTATCTTGATCTTATATGACATCCTATCATTAACTGGTTCTCTGAAACCTCTCTGCAAGTGTTTTGCAAATCACTGCTACGTTATATGCTCACATTACAGACTCACTGTTGGGACCAATAATTTAAGACATAAGCTTACAACTTAAAATTGCTTTGCACATAATGAGAATGCAGGAAAAATGTGGCTACTTGCATATTTGAAAACAGTGTTGTGAACATGCTTTGAGAAGACACTGTGGAAATGAAAGCTTTAATTCTAGTCCTGGAGGTCTGGGGATACATTTGTTCCCATGTAGCTTACAGGCATCCTTCTACATGAGTTTCTTCAAGGCCTTAGAGCACAGTGCCTGAGGGAAAGTTCAGCAGCATCAGAAACACCTAGACCATAGGTTCCAAACTTTTAGATAATCTATCCCTCATTGGAGTATATTGATAATATATTTTGTTTTGTTTCATCTCTTCATAAAAATCTCTCTCTGGTCTACTATATCTCTTCTTTATAATCTTTCTCATTCCATGATTGCCATCATATCCAACCTGCATTCTTCATTGCTAACTTTGCTGGTAGATCCAGAACTGAGACTGAGGTTGCAAACCTGGCTTTATTTGGCGGACACTGCTCAGAGTTATTGACATGTCTCTGCACCACATTCTCACGTGATTATGATGTAGGAGTACATAACACAGACATCCAAGTTGGCTTCACAAGGATCTGTATGGATATGACAGAGATTGTTCATTCCTTCTCTTTACTTCATCTGTGGCATGCTCATGAGTCACCACTGAGATCCACCTAACCCCTGAGAAAATACAGAACAAGAGTCCTTCACATTGTAACTCCAATGCAAATGATTTCATAAATATGGGAACAGTTTATTCACAGTGGAAAATAATTTATTTTTGTTTAGTTAATGTGCTGTTTCAGAGAAATTAGAAATAATTGCAGAACAATCAGAATTTGCTGGTAGATGAAAAAGCTAATTTGTGTGAAAATCAAGAGCAAAAATATTGTTTAAGTAAGCTATATTTTCTTAGGATACATGTGCCTCAGCCTAAGAATTTAATTTATAACACTTGATATAAATAGTGTGATAACACTTCACAGAACCTCCACTTATCAGGGGAATTCCAACTTCTAGAAGAGAAACTGAAGCATACTGGTTGTCATGCCATCCTTGTAAATATTTTATGTTGGCTTAAGACTCAAGGGCAGATGTCTATTTTTACTTAGTGTTAGTGAAGAACTATGAAACTAAAAAGCTTTTGGAATAAAACATTTAACAGTAGCAAAGTCAGTTCAAAGCTGTCTCCAGAAACAGAAATTTCAGTGCAGCTTTTTTGTTTGTTTTAATATTATATTTAATGTTTGCTGTACTTCTCTGTCAAACATGTCTGTAATAAATAGTTGTTCCAAATAACAACATACATTCAACAAAGTAACTTGGAAGTCAGTATTTAGAAAGTGTAGCCTTCCTTTTCTCTTAAAGCAACTGCCTTGCATTGACATCTTTAGCAGTAACTTGCTATTTTTACTTTTTTTTTTTTTTTTTTTAACAGTTACACTTTAGTATTTCCTGTCTGCCAAAATAATAAAACTCATAGACTGGCAGAGACAGCTCAGTACTAATGTGTATCCTGTAGTGTTTGGTGTCCCAACAAACTTTCCTGGACAGCTACTAGTTTTTCAAAGAAATTACATAAAACTTCCATTTGGATCAAAATCTGAGGTTCTTAAAACCACAGAAAATATGTCATGTGCTCATGATTAAAATGAGAAAGTTTAAGAGCTGAAGACTTTTACTGTGCAGATTAGCGGTGTAAATGCTGAGCTGCCTGAGCCATAAGGCCTGCTAACCCAGGCTTCTCGCCTGCATCTGTGTGTTTGCAAACAGGGCAGAGGAATTCAGTCATTCTGACACTTATAAGAATTTAGCCAGTGTTAATATTTATTTTAAAATTCAGATTTCAGTAACTTCATGCTCTCCTGTGTTTCCCTGGCAGGCTCTCTCAAGCCAAGTGCATTGCCAGTGTCCATGGCCATACCTACTTGTTGGCTTCTGCCTGCATCAACGCAGGGCTTGACTCAGGGCTGCTGCAAGGGGCTGGCGTGTGACATCACTACTAATTAAGTTTGAATACAGAGCTATGCTTGAGAGCCAAAGGAAGTGCAGGAAGGAAGCTGAGTGTCAGTGAGTCATGTCAGATGAATGCATGGCGAGCAGTTATTGATAACATACAGCCAAACCACAATGTTGATTTTGGAAGATTTGGCATGGGAACTAAAAGCAGCATCCTGACCTCAGTTGTGATTTGTTTGTATTTAGATTTCCAATAATGCTGTTTCAGTTTATTTGGAAGAATTGTTTCTTTTCAGATTCTCTGTCTTTATTTATCTCACAGTTCTTGCTAGAATAAGGAACCTCAGGGACTGGAACGTTTAATCTGTGTGAACAAGGCATCAGCGTTTTTCTGAAGACTGTCTCCCATTTTCTGTGTGAAAGAAAAATGTGTCTTTAGTGGTAGGCACCCTGCCTTATAATTTCCGTTGTGTGAGCTTGGACATCTGTGTGATTATCCTCTGGGAACACTTGCAGCTTGACACACATGCATCTAGTCTAGCTGTTTTTAATCACTGCTTTTCAAGTGTCTGTAGTGAGTTTGGTGACATGAATGGGAATAGTGTTTTCCAAATTTGAGTCCTTTGGTATTTGCTTTCTGTAGTCCCTCAGCCCCACTAAAACTTCCAATATCGTCAAGGTTAATCACTTCCAACTGTTCAGGAAACTTCATTATAAGGCTCGAAAATATTACAGTGCCCACAGAATTTGAATGTAAAGCTGCATTTGAAGAAATAAGAAATATCAAATTTCTGTATTAAGTACTGTAGTTACGTAAGAACATGACATACTGGGAACCAGGTAGTCTTAAGCTTTATAAAAGTTATTTTAAAATTAAAATATGATCATATGTGTGTTTTGACTTAATTTATAGAAAATGTGATAGTTCTGTACCAGCAACAGTTACTGTGATAGTGGTTCATCTTGCTGCAGAATTTTTTCATTTTGGTCTCTGGGACAAAATTGATCCCAGGTAACAATTGTTTTGTTATGTCACATTATGTCACAGCTCTGGGTACTATACCTTTACTATTTATGTTATTGCAAGGAAAACTTCTTTACTGCATCTCCCACTGCCAGCGTGAGAAGTAGTAGTAAAACAAGACTGGAACAGTCCATTTCAAGTCTCAGCATTCTACCTGACTCTTATTTCAATCAGTAAAAGACACCTGAAAAAACATAACACAGTACTTGAACTTGTGAAACTGTACTTTAAGTGAGGTTACAGTTGCAAAATTTGATGATATAAATCTCATTGTATGGATCAAGTCTGAAGAATACCTTGTATTACAAGTTATAAACTGGTTATTTGAAGGTTAATAGAATAAGAGAGGGGGGAAAATGTGTTTAAGGGTTTCCTGTAAACTATATACTTAATTTCCTTGACACAGTTTAGGATCAGGTAGATCTATGTCACTTCTGAGAGATGTTTGTGTACTCTGTTTTTGAAGACCTCTGATGATGGAAACCCCACAATCTCACTGTGGTTCACTCTATTTTGACATTAGAAAGTTCTTTCTTTAAAGTGTAGTCTGAAGTCTGAATTTTCTTACACATTAATTTCCTCTTGTTCTCCTCAGATGTGGAAAAAAGATTTTTCCTTTCTCCTTATGACACATTTGAAACCTGCTCTCAGGTTTCATCCCACTCTTTTCTAGGTTAACAGTCCTTCTTCCATTAAATTTTACTTTGCAATTAATATTTTCTAGATGCTCTTTTTGGCATGTGTGACCCAACACTGAATGCTTCAGGTGAATGCAGTTCAACAGGAACCACACTGAAGTTCATGATGCAGGGCCTTAACTCACAAAAGTAATCCCTTTGGATTTAGCAGAGCCAATGAACTAAATGCTTCTCTGTGAGAAATGAGTGCAGTCCTGCTGCTCAGATCTACCAAACTTTACTACAGGGATCATTTTCCTCATCCATCATTTCAGGCATATTCTTTTTGCACTCCTCAAACCATGGCTCTGTATTTTGCTGTATTAAATGTATGGACGTTATTTTCACTTGCACACTCGTTATTAGCCAGTTCCTTTCTTACCATGTGTGCCTTTTAGCAAACTCTCTCACCTTCCATCTCTCCATGCCCAAATCCCTAGATTTAGGGAAGTTTGTTTGTGATTTCTCTTACTTGTGGCCTGATGCTTAAGGAAAATTCTTTGTAAACAGCCAGGGCTCAGCAACAATCTTCCTTTAAAACCTTCTGAAAACTCCGTTTCTGAAAATCTTGATGGGAACTGGACCATTTATGGACCACACAGGATAATGCACCAACCCACAACAGCTGTGTTGCTTCTTTGCTCTCTCCAGTCTACATGCTGTTGTCTCATCTCCCTTTTACACTTACAAGAAAAGCTTCTTGGAATACAGGACATCATTTATGTGTCAAAAGGTAAGTTCTTCACACAATAGGTTTGTCTGTAGTTAATACAATTATCCTGACAACAATACCGGTAAATGTGCTGGAGAGATACAGCCCTATGAAGAGCCTGCTGCTCCCAGTGCAAGGAGCCAAGTATTTCAGAGACAACTCTTCTATCCTCGTGTATGTTTTTCCAGTCCATAGAATTATGCTTAAATAGTATTTCCACAGGAGAGCAAGGTGAGCCAAGGATTGGTCATTACAGAGGTTTTTCCATGTAATTGAGTGGTTCAAGAAAACATTATGAAATATTATCTTGGCAAAAGATGTAGATGTGAAGAACGGCTGGTAATCCCATGAAGATCCTGCTCACCTATAAATTAATACACACTACTGGGGATACTGGAAGTGAAACGACTGAGAAGAGATTTTGGCAATCAGCAAAAGATATGACACTCTTAAAACCAGAAATATATATATATGATACAGTACAATAGTTAATTGGTTATGGATATATTTATATTGCAAATAAATTCAGCGTCTATTTATGATATCTATGAGAGTGTGTAAAAATGGAATTACACTCCATTGCAAAAGAGAGAAAACTTCCTTCATTAACTTATCAGAAGACCATAGCTTCTTCCAATAGAGTTCAATAAAACCTTTTTTCAATTTTGTGGGATTCTTCATTGAACAAATGGTTTTCTAATTTTCTTAATTTTAAAGCATAATGAAAACAAGATGCAGCAAACTGTAACTGGGCTAGGATCAGAACAGTTTTAGAAGGTTAACAGCTGAATACGTAGCTTAATAGTTACATAACTGGAAGGAAGGCCAGAAGATATAATTGCTTCTCATTTATCTATGCATATGTACATTTGCACATAGACGTAAAGGAAGAATGCTTGCTAAATATGTATTGATGCCATAAATATGTGTGTCCATAAATAGATAAGATAATCAGACATCCAGAAAACTAAACTTGCTTTATGTAGTGAAATTTAATGTCGATTTGGTGGTGGTAGACTATCAAGTTTGCTATGTGCATATGGGAGGATTGATGTTACCTTTTTTACTGATACATAGTACGCAACACCTCCGTACATACTTTTATCCAATGACTCCCGAACAGAAATAAGGTACCTGTCTGTATGTATTAGTGAACCCTTTCAAATTAATAGCACTCTCTGTATTCCCTGCCTGGCTTCTTCCTAGTGTATGTTCTCTCCACAGAGGAGCCCTGACGCTCACCACCTATTTGCTGCAGATTCCATCTCTTCAGGTTAGGAAACCTACTTTCAACACCAAATTAGGGTTCAGTGCTATCACTCTTATTTAGCACTACAAAAATCAGAGAGTTTTATTCTCTATATTTTGTATCTTGCTTTTCTTCAGGTGCGGTCTCCTTCATTATGTCTTCTCCCAGGTAACAGGTGACAAGTCAAGAGAAAATGGCTTCAAGTTGTGCCAACAGAGGTTTAGATTAGGCATTAGGAAAAATATTTTCACAGAAAGGATTGTAAAGCATTGGAACAGACTGCTCAGGATAGTGATGTATTCACCATCTCCTGGACATGTCCAAAAAAGTGGGTGGAGGTGGGGCTTGAGGACACGGTTTAATGGTGAATGTGCTGGTGGTGCTGGGTTGATGGATGGACTTGATCTTAAAGATCTTTTCCAACCTTAATGATTCTATGATGCTATGTTTTACATTATCTTTTTTTTTTCTGTTGATGATTGTTCGCTGATCTTAGATTTATTTGTCTTATTATGAGAAAAACATAATTTTGGCTATTGGTTTTTGGTCTTTCTGTCCTGAGTTTCATGTGGTTAAATTTTGTAGTATTTTTATGTGTTTGACACTTTTTTACTGTAAAACCGCTCCAAATGTTCTATCTTTCTACCTGGGAAAGAAAAGGAGCAGCAGAGGGAGCACTACAATTTTCTTCTAAGTCAATATTTTTTTCCTTCTCCAGATTCCAGGCTATGACTGTAGATACAGGCTGAATTATGGGCCAGATTGTGGCTGATTCCTTCATGGTCAAAGGCAAAGAGGCTTCTGATTGCAGACCTGCACCCTAGTTTTCATCCTGTAGCCTCAGGAAGGAGCAAAAGGACAGCCATGACTTCATCTTTTCTCTCATTTGAATATCTAGTAGCATTTCCAGCAAAAGCAATCCATTCTGTACCTGAGAGGAGTATAATCTATCACTACATCTCCTATTCAGTTCAGATAGCCTGGGGCCTTTCTAGAGTTACTGGAATCATTCTGTGAAAGCCCTCCTGAGGTCTTTTGGTACAACATCCCAGATCAAATTGATATGCTGCATCTGCCTGCTCTGACCTATACAGTGCTGCTGATGGATAAGACTATTTCTGTTAGTTCATTTGCTTTAGCAAGCGCTGGCTTAAGTGCAGCTTCTGCTGTGTAGTGGCTGATGCTGCCAAACACAACTCACATTTTCTTTGTTCCCCATACAGCAGTCTCTCCAGTTGCTGCTGCAACTCCTCAGCATGAGGAGCAAACTTATTTCTCAATAAACAAACAAACAAATTGGGAAGAGCCCCAGACATGTAGATGGTTTGGGTAAAAGGCCATGATCATTAGCATTTCATGTAGAGTAGCAAATTCTCAAACCATCTTGTCTGGGACAGGATTCATACTCTATGAAACTTTATGGCTCTGAAGAGGGTAGAAGATAGTACCTCTCCAAGAATAGAAAGCTTCTCTTTCACATTTTCCTTGTTGGCTGTCCTGGATGCATGGCATATCATAACACAATATTTTAAGAAAGAAAGAAAAGGAAGAAAAGAAAAGGAAGAAAAGAAAAGGAAGGAAAGGAAGGAAGGAAGGAAAGGAAGGAAAGGAAGGAAAGGAAGGAANAATTCCATTGATGGAACTGCTCTGTGTGATTTAGTTTATCAAACAATTTTTCTGTATTGTAGGATGTACACTCTTGTCTGTCAGAAGCTGATAGAGCTACCATAGAGCCACAAACCCTCTCCACATCTTTTTACTACATTTGCAGTCTCCATCTTACTCTCTTTGAAGCTATACTAGAGAGAAGATTCCATTTCTTTGCAATATCTTTCTTCCCTCTCCCCTTCTGGAGGTGCCAGGCTGTTCTTTTCTGCTTGTCTTGTATAGTACTGCCCAAATGGGATAGAACTCCTGTAATTTCAGAAATAGAAGATGTGGAAGTCTGCTCCAGTCACCAACAAGGAAGAGGGATAAAGGTTCTGTTAAGTCCTTTATTTTCCTCCAGAGCCTTTCTGGGGCTCTAGAACTAGACAGTTCTCTAGGTTTCAGAACCTACCACAAGAGCTGTCAGGAAAGATCATTGTTGTCTGCTTGGAGGAAATGTGAATGTAACTGTGCAGTGAAATGCTCTTCAAAGTACCTGCTGTGCTCTTCTTTACCCAGTTGTGGTATAAATTACACTCATGCATGTGTTTGAAAGTTGAATCCAACCACAAATACTTAGATTGCCACCGTCAGATTATCTCATGTGAGTTCTGAAAATGTACATAGATGAGCTAAACTCTTTCACAGTTGCTGCAGACTGGTGGAAAACCCACAGAGACATTGTGATTTTGCTTTGGATCCATGAGAAATAACAGAGAATACCAGCTCTTGTTCCTGAGAGCCAGTCTGTTTCCAAGCTTTCTGTTGCTTTGGTTTTCATTGGGCCACCTTACATTGCAAAGCTGCTTCTTAGAAACTCAGAAAGCCAGAGCAAGATGGTATGAATGTGATTAGGGTAGCCTAGCATGACCCCATAAAATTCAGTTTGGCAACTGCGCCCAAACTGTTTTCTTCTGCATCTCATCTGCCAAGTGTGGAAAGTGGCTGGAAAGACAGTGTCATCAGGACTGGAATTTGATTTCTGAGTGGGACCCTTAAACCTGAAAGCCGTTCACTTAAAGTATCTGCTTCAATATTTTTTTATTTTCCTTTTCCAGTTATGTCTGCTTACATAAACTCTTCTTTGTCCTATATTCAATCCTCATTAAAGCTCTGTTAGATTTTCACTTACACTTTACTCATACCAAAAAATAAAACAGGTTTTGGGGAAGTAGGTTTGAAGAAGAGAGCGGTAATTTAGGATCTCTTCCAATTTCAGTCTCTAGCTTGGGTTCCTCATTGCTCATCCCAGCATGCAGAGCCCTCATGAGCTGGCAGCTGTTGTGGTCCATGAGTCCCAGCCACTCCTGAGCTGATCAAGAGCAGTTGTGGGAGTGGACTAGTAGGTAGGCCTGTTACTAGGTTGTGAGCCCTGTTATAAGAAATTGGCAGATTTGTCTGTTTCTGCAGTGGTTTTGGCTCCATTTCCATCTCAGAGAAAATTTAAAAACTCTTTTTCATAAGTTGGCATTGCTGATACCAGAACAGAGTACTTTTTGTAGCGTTTGATTTGATTTCTGTACTTAAGGTTGTTTTCTTTCCTCTCAAATGACTGTACTCACCTACTGATAAAATTCCATTTCCACAGTCTTTGATTAATAAGTAACACAGACTGTACTGGCCTGAGAGGGAGGGATTTGGAGCAAAGTGCTGCATTTTAATATCAAGTGAAATGAATCTATTTGTACAAAATTATGTGAAAAGAATACAGTTCCAGGAAACCATGTTCTTGAAATATGCTCTTCTGCTTCTATTAGTTTGATCTGCAGTCTTGCTAATTCTAATTTCATATAGGCTTAAGGTGACTGTTTCTCAATGTCCAGATAACCGTCCTGCATATGACACCATTTGAATGCAAAGATCCAAGCCTGGTGATGATGATTCAGTAGTGTACTGTTACAGTTTTTCCTATCAGTGGCAAAAAAAATAAAAAATAAAAGTGAGATTATTTAGTTGGCTTTAAAGATAAACCATGTGTGAAGTAAAAGGTATAGAAATTACAGAGATGTTGCAAAGAAAGAAAGAAACTCATTAAAATTAATGAAAAAAAGGAGGTCAAATTTTGGCCTAACTTCGTTCAAGTTGCCCCTTTTAAACACAAAGCACAGAGAAAATAGGCAGATGGGAGTACAGAAAGGGAAGTAAACCAAAGTGATTAGCCTGGTGACCTTCCCTTATTTCTGGTGGATTTTGTATGTATGTGCACTGTGCCATTGTTTCTGATGAATAAAATTAACATATTCAATTTATATCCTAAAAGAAGCCTAAATTCAGTAATTTCCTCAGTACTGTAATTCCAGTGTAAGGTGCAAGTTTTAACTTAAGAAATTATTTGTGATACTTATTTTCGACATTTTGCATATTTATGTGTTCAGATTGAGGACACCTAAAAAGAGAATAATAGTTTCATAAAATAGCATTAGGACTAATTAAGAAAAGAAAATAGCTCAGAACAATGGCATTCTCCTGGGGCTTTGTTCATATGGCATTTTTAAACAATTCAACACTGAGTCACTCAGATTGGATTATTCATCAGCTTTCTAAGAGCTAAATTTCAATGGATTTCTTCCCGTTCTTACATTCTTTCAAATGATTTATATAAAGGAAGGTTTTCACTATGTTGGTAAGGGTTTCCCAAGAACTTTCCAACTAATGCTTAGTTAAACAAATTCAGAAGAAATTTATACTATAATTAGTTTGATGAGTGAATTGTGTTGTGCAGCCCATATTATCTAGAGTTTTTTACTAAGTGAAGAAATGAAAAATGAAGGCAAAGAAAATTAAGCTACTTCACTTGTGATTGTTATTTATCACTTTAAAACCTAATTATAATTAATGATAACTTTAAAGTACCTTGTAGTGTTCAATTTAACTCTTCTTTGAATGTTTGCTAGCCATTTTGGGGGGCTTGTTATTTGGGTGAGATCCACAGTGTCTTTTTTTAAGGGTGGCCAGAAACAGACATTTCAAAAAGCATCAGTGCTTGGATAGCCTGGTGAGTGGGCTTACATGGAATATGTTGCCAACAATATGGAACTCATCCTCCACCCAAAAGACTTGGCTCCTGTGTGGAAATAGGTTTATTCAAGTAATTTAATTTCCAAAATGCAGTGGCTTGAAGAATGGGATGTCTGGATGTTTCTGATGTCCAGAAAGGTGTCTGAGTGCTTTTGCCTATCTCCTGTATAAATATATGCCATAGTAAAATTTCCTGCTTCCTAAAAAATCTGTTTCCTATTCCCATTTTTAAAATTCATGGCTTTGGATGTCTGTGCTGTCGGCTTACAAATTATGACAGAGGCCTTCATACACCTTTTATATGCATGCACTTTTGAACATATTCCATGCTACAATTTCGTATTAGGAGCTGCCACTCCTTTTCATGCACTCTCCATAGTTTTTAACAACTCTGAGTGGTTCCTCAGTGAATCCTCTCAAAGTTTGAGATTCTGCTTTTGGTAGATGGTCAATGCTTCCACAACATCCTACAGGACACTGCACACTAAATCACTGAAAGTTGTCGCCATGTTACCAGTGTAATTTTCCTTTCTGCTCTGTGCGTATCCTAACATCTCATCAGGATTTTTTGGCTGGACCAAGCCAGAGAGTGGAGTATCACTGAGCTGTCATGGTGACAGACGGCTCCATTTATTTAGGAAATACATCTATTTCTGTAGGTACACCAGCTGCAAATGTTCCCATATCCTCCTACACTTCACCACCTGCCAGCTACTACTTCCCCAGGTCTCATTTTCAAGCTGCTCCCTTAAGACGCTATAACCTGTTTCATCTGGGTTAGCTGAAATGGTTTTAATGGTAGGTCTTGAGAAACTTGATGCCTTTTCAGTGGAAGATGTGATGGAGTGCCTGCAAGAACTTGAGGAGACAAAGGGGGGAAGTAGTGGTACATATTAGGACGGCAGGGTCTCAGAGGGACAGTATCTGAGAATCAGGGACCAGTGATCTGCAGGTGGCATGTCACAATGGCAGAGAATTCCTGTCAGCATTCTAAGGCCATTAACCAACCTATATCACATTAGTTTGTATGATAACACATCACCTCTTATTTATCAACATATTTTCTGTCAGTTCCTCTGTAACTCATCTGTTGAGCCTTCTGTAAATGTGTTTGTAAGGACTAGCTCTGCTACATAAATCCAATCCTAAGTTTCAGACTTGGAAATACAAGTGTTTTGAAAAACTTACAGAAATATCTACTGTCTCCTTGGAGGCACCGTTGATATCCAGTATATGTTTTTCACTGAGATGTATTTACACTGAAGAAAGCAACTTGGCATCAGCAACTTTGTCTATTAGCATCTACTTTCACACAGTCTTTTGGAGTATTCACACCTCTCATGAAGATTTTAAATTTTTTGTTTGGTTCAATTTTTTTCATGTTTATTAGGTACCTTCCCTAAACCTTGGTACTGCAGAGAGGTCAGGTAACACTACTGCAGACATTCACGGGACTATTCAGTGAGACAAGGCAAGTGCTGCATAACTGCAGTTCTGTGGAAAATGCTGTTTGTACAAAATGCATGTGATTTTTCTGACTTTTTACATATAAAGAGAGGTGGTCATCCCTATGAAGGACAAAAAAGGGCATGTACAGAGTACTTGATTCAGAAGTTTATTTTGTGAGATGACCAATACCATATACAGAATGACTGGCTCAGCTGTAAATGTTTGCACTGTAGACACCTATTACTAGATGAAATTAATCCCACCTGTGCTGTTAGGTTAACTCAAAGTTTTGTTCCAAGTGCTAAAATCTAACATCTTAATGACTAAGAATATCAAAGCATTTATTTGCAGTTAAATATACAAACTAATCATACATTTTCAATATTTTTAGGTTTTTTTCATACCTTACATTATTTTTATTTTTCATTATTTATGACAAAAATATTGCAATGGAAATTCTGATTTTTTTCTTTACTCCTCATTTTCATTTATCCTATTTTGCTCTTGAACTGATTTTCTTCTGTGCAACTGCCGTAGCTGCTGCTGAGAACACTCATATTCTGTAACGGGCATGACCTTGGGGATAAAAGAGTTCAAAATAGCAGATGTCCCTTTACAGTACAGATATTCCGGTGACCTGCACTTATGTTCCCAGTCTCCTTTAAAATTACATCTGATTAATTAAAACTCACAAAAAATGTTACTTGTTACAGTTAATGTCTCTTCTCCAAAATAAAAAAAGCAAATGTGATTATGAGCTTCTTTTTACCAGACTGAAACAGTGAATAGGTGTAAACAGTAAATAGCCCTAATAACATAACCTGTTTTGTTACTTCCAATTAGAAATACCTTCCAAAATGTTACTGCATCAGTACTGTGTTTGTAGCACTTCTCTACCAGAGGTAATTGATTCTGAAATGCCAAAACAGTTAGGTTTACTAATCATTTCCTCTGCAAAACTGTTAAGCTAGCTGTGGCTTTTATTAAAACCGTGTCAGCATCTCAAAACAAATCGAGGAGACTCTCAGGGGTGAAATATTTAGCAGCATAATGTCAGCTATTAGATAAAGGCAGTGACAAGGATAGTGTGGTTAAATACCTACTCTCTAATTACATTCCCTCTGAAAATTAGAAGTATATGAAAATACAGAAATTATTACAGTTATTATAGCAATGTACAAGTTCAATGTTCTTGGTTACTTATACAAAATAAGCTTTGACCTTTCTCTTTGGCACCTAGGAAAAACTGAAAGGCAAACAACAGACAAGTCTTCTCAAGGAAAGTTTCATTCTTTCTAAGTATACTTTTACCTTCAAAGTATATAAATTAGAGTCATAACCTATATGAATTGCTTAGACACTACACAATATGTTCAATATGCCTTTTTCTATAGGTTAACATAAAGCTTACATTGTAATATCTTCAGAATAATAATATTAAAAAGTTAAACATTACAAACATCTTTTTCAAAAAATTCCCACTGTTAATGTCTTAGAAGAACAGTTGGTGTTAAATTATATCTGTTATAAAATGTATAAATCTTTCAAAATAATACATGCATGTGTTAAATAGATAGCTCATCTTTATTATTCTACTAACAATAACTACATAATGTCCCTTTTATTATACTATTGCATTCTTGTTTCACTCTTATGCCAAAGATCTAAAACGTGCAATGTATGGCACAGAAACAAAACTAAACTTTCAGATAGGTATCTGAGAAGTGCAACTGATTTCTGTTGCACTGTTGTTAAAAAATGCTACAGAAACATCAGCAGAAATCACTAGTGGCACTGTTTAACATCTCCTGAGTTGTAGAGTCTTTCTGTATTGACCTTTTCCTTTATGTTGCCTAGTTTTCCCATGTAACACCAGAAGAACAAGGTCTGTAATTGTAATTAGATCAATCTGACAATGAGTCATACTCTGGCAGCTAAAGAGGAATCAGGAGAAAAATAATCTAATCTTCAACATGAGTGGTATTTGCTGGAGGAAAGGGAGGAAGGGAGGGTATATGTAACTTTTGCAAAGGAGAATGTAAAACTTGACAGGAATTCATTAAATTTTTTTGCTTAAATTTTTTTCATTATCTTGTGCTTCATGATCTAGAGTGGCTGCTGAATATGTTGAAAAAAGTGTCATGTTGAAATCACCTTTAAATATATATTTCCTTGTGTATGCAAAATGGCATGTTTCCATTTGAATTACATTATTAGGGGAAGAACTAGTGGCAGGAAAAATGCCACATCTATTTCTGTATCCATTTTCCACTGGCGCTAGTTCATAAATAGTAAACATCTCTAGTAGGCACCTGAGCATCCTTATCACAAAATGGTTTATACTGGTAGGGACCTCAAAGGTCACCTAGTTCCAATCCCTCTGCCATGGTCAGGGATGCCACCTACTAAATCAGGTTGCTCAGTGCCCTATCTAGCCTGGCCTTGAACACTTCCAGGCATGGGGGAGCATCACAACTTCTCAGGATAAACTCACTAGTGCCTCACTAGCCTCTGAGTAAAGAATTTACTCCTAACATCTAATCTACCATTGCCTCTGCTCCTATCACTGTGAAAAGTGGCTTTCCCTTTTTTTATAGGCTCCTTTAAGTACTGAAAGGCTTCACTGAGGTCTTCCCAGGGCCTTCGCTACTCCAGGCTGAAAAATCCCAACTCTCTGAGTCTGAGAGGTGCTCCTGCCCTCTGATCATCTTCATGGCCCTCATCTGAACATGCTCTAAGAGGTCCGTACATGTCATTCCTGTGTTGGGAGCCCCAGAGCCGGACACAGCACTGCAGGTGAGGTCTCACCAGAAACAAGCAGAGGGGCAGAGTCATCTCCCTGGACCTGCTGGCCACACTTCTTTTGATGCAGCCCAGGATGTGATTTGCCTTCTGGGCTGTGAGCACACACTGTTGGCTCATATCGAGCTTTTCATCCACTAAAACCCCCAAGTCCTTCTCCATAAGGGCTTCTCTCAATGAGGTCCTCTCCCAGTCAATACTCATGTGTGCGGTTGCCCCAACGCAGGTGCAGCACCTTGCGCTTCGAATTGTTGAACTTCATGAGGTTCTTGTGTGCCCACTTCTCAAGTTTGTCCTGATCCTCCTGGGTGTCATCCCATTCTTCTGTTGTGTGAACTGCACTGCTCACCTTCCTGTCATCTGAAAACTTGCTGAGGGTGCACTTGATCTCGCTTTCAATGTCATTGATCAAGATATTAAATAACACCAGTCCCAATACAGAGCCTTGAGGGATGCTGCTCATCACCAGTCTCCACATGGACACAGAGCCATTGGCCACAATTCTTTATCCACCAAACAGTCCACCCTTCAAATCCATGTCTCTCTAATTTGGAGATAAGGATGTCATATGGGACTGTGTCAGAGCTGTACAGAAGTCTAGGCAGAGGACATCAGTTGGTCTCCCCTTTTCAACAGTTGCAGTTATTCCATCATAGAAGGCAAACAGATTGGTCAGGCACAATTTGCCCTTAGTGAAGCTGTGCTGGCTGGCTCAGATCACCACCTTGTCTTGCATATGCCTTAACATTGCTTTCATGAGGATTCTCTCCATGATCTTCCCAGACTACAGAGGTCTGTAGTTCCCCATGTGTTCCTTTATCTTTTTAAATATAGCATTGATATTTCCCTTTTTCCAGTGACCTGGGACTTCGTCTGATTGCCATGATTTTTTGAATTTGGTGGAGAGTGTCTTGGCAACATCAGCAGGCTTCCTCAGAACCCTGGGATGCATGTCATCAGGTCCCCTAAAATTCTGCTTATTGAGCTTTATTAAGTGGTCCTGAACTGCCTCTTCCCTTTTAGCAGGAGAGACTTCACTCCCCCAGCCCCTACCTGGAGGTTCAGAGATGACAGGTGAAAACCACAGTTCCTGAGTGCCATAAATAGAGCCTTAACTTTGGCGTGGAAATCTGTAGCTGGCTGTTGTGAAATGCTGAGCTCTGGGAGTCTCTTACACTTTTGAGAATAGGTATGCAACTGAGAAATGGCTGTTCCATTTGCAGTTGCATGTCAGATGTCGTCTTTGCTACAGCATCTAAAATGAAAGTCTCAACTAGACGGTAAGGTCCTTCATCCAAGGATGATGCTTTCATCCTATATATATGCATGGGATTTGATGTTTTCCACATATTGCGTGTCCCCATAAAAAATGTGACCTCACTTGTGGTTGCATCCTGAATGTGAGATGCTTTGTAATGTAAGTAATAAAATAATGTAACACTACATAAATGGTAAGTTGCTGCATTCTTGTTATTGTCTTGAATTGGTACTTTAATCTCACATGGATAAAACTCTCAATGTGTACTCAAAAATACTGTGACTATCAAAAATCTGACACATAGTGTACTGAAAATTCACAGCACACAATCAGAAACTCTAAAACTTTTCTAGATAAGAGAGGTGGGTACATTCTGGTACCAAATGTGGGAAAACCCTTGTGTAGAAGGTAACTTTAGTTTCTTTTTCTTCCCTTCAGAACTGTTTAAAATTAAAGTCACTCTAGAAATGTCATTGTCTGACTCTTTACTACAATAAAGAGGTTCTTGCTAAGAATGCATTTTAGTAAAAAATGAGCTTAGGCCTGCCTAAGATTAGATATGAATTATATTCAATTTGACATAGAGTGAAGGTAAATATTGTAGTACATAGTAGAAAAAACATAGCAAGAAATCAGACTGTTATCTATAAAGAACCTTAAGAATGTCGAGCATGAAAACTGGAAGAACTCCAGGAAGTGCATCATGGTGATACATACACCCGGTGTTTGCTGCCTGGTTGGGCTTGCATAGCTAAGAACTCAGACTCAGAGGGTACTAAGATTCTGAAATATAAAAAAGTCAGTGAAACAATGATAATTCTTTAATCTCACTGTTGATTAATATGTAAGGCCTCTCCTCCCTTCTTAAATCATCTGCTCAGAGTTACATATTCTCATCCTTTAATCATGTACATGATAAGGAGGCTTGGCACTCTGCATGGCTATTACAATTAGTTAGCTAAAATACACTGTCACAATGTACATCCTTGTGTCTGATTTTTACTGTTGTATTTGCCTTAGCATAAACATTTTGTATTTTAAATTAATGTTTTAATTGATTTTTTTCCTTTTCATCAGCAGTAAAACATTGATAGGTATTTCTAGCAATAAATGGGTTTTAAAGACAGCCTAAAATACTAGAGGGCCCTGAAATGACAAGCAGCAATGAAACCACAGCTGTTGCTGTAAGGGATGAAAACATTTGAAGTTACATAATAAGCAGAACAAATTCCAGATATTCTATAATGCTAGGACCTCATAGTAAGGTCCATGTATCTGGTGGTCTCTGTCAAGCTCTTGTGAGTATGGTAAGTCCTAGATTAATTCAAGACCTAGCTACCAGTCCTGAGGTACAGCTAATCCTGGGAGAAAGCCTCCAGACTTTTTTCCATCAGCTTTCAAGAGGTCAGTGACCTTTGAAAACTCAGATGCATAAATTTCACAGAATCATAGAATATGCCTAGTTGGAAGGGACCTACAAGGATCATCGAGTCCAACTCCTGGCCCTGCACAGGACCATTGCCAAGAGAAACCCCATGTGCCTGAGAGTATCATCCAAACACTTCTTGAACTCTGGCAGGCTTGGTGCTGTGACCACTTCCCTGGGGAACGTGTTCCAGTGCCCAACCACTCTCTGAGGGAAGAATCTTTTTCTAATATCCAACCTAAACCTCCCTTGACACAACTTCAGGCCATTCCCTCGGATACTGTCACTGGTCACAACAGAGAAGAGATAGATCAGTGCCTACCCCTCCTCCTCTCACAGTTTACATGCTTCTGTGATCAAAGAGCTACTTATAATTATGCAAAGGTCTGTCTTGATGTAAGGGCAGCAGGAACAAGTGCTCGGATACATGTCACTATGAATCGTAGGACAGGAAGGAGAATGCCTGTAATGTGACATCTCTCTTTTCTTCTCATGTCATTACACTATGAAGTACAAAGTCATTGCTCCAGCTTCTGGGCCATGTAGGAAATCTGTCTAGGACATACTACAACTGAGAAGCTAGTCCATTAAAATCTGTTGTCTGCCACTCTTGCTAGCAGAGCTGTCCTCTGAGCCTTTTCTTGGAAAGATTATTAAGTCCCATAGGAGAGCAAACTGAGTCTCTTACATTTTTGTTCTTTCTTTTATTTGATATAAATATCATATATATATATATACATATATACTTTTATTCTGTTTTCTATTTTTTTTCTTTGGAGAGCTACCTAAGTCTTCCACTTCATAACTTCTTCCACTTTCTTGGTGTAAGTGGCAAAGGGAAGCATGATTTGAAGCCAGCTGTTTTCTACCATCTACTGTAAAATCATACTAGTGCTCAAACTATTTAAGGTCTCACAAACAAGGCTGTTTCACACAATTGTCACCAGGACTGTGACTATCTTGATTGCATCCAATCTGCTCCCCACCAGGCCTGATTATTTGGATGTAGTTTCTGGTGGAAAGCCCTGCAGCCTTTCCTCAATCCATGTGTCCAGGTGCTGCTGACAGCTGTTGTTCCTTGCACAACATGGAGGTCCCAAGGAATGGGAAACTGGTTCATCTGACACCCATGAAGCTTTGGAAGAGTGAGGATCACTCACCTCAATAACATAATGAAATAATTACTACTCAAATGTACATCTTAATGCTGAAACAGAATTGAAGCTGTAAAGGTAAAGAGACATCTCAGCATCCGGTTTTCCAGCAGCTGGTCTCACCAAGGTTGTTGACAGATGTGCATTTTGACAATAATCCAGAAGTCCAGTGAGAGGATATAGGAAGCTGGGATTCCTATCTTGCATTAATTCATAGTTTTTGCCCACTGAAAGGCCCTTTTCCAATGTTTCAGTTCTGATTTTTTCCTGGAATGTTAGAATACACTGATTAGGAAATATTTTTTAAAACAGAATAGTGGTAACTGCTTTCTGAGCACAAATGTTGTGAGTTAGCAATATTTTTAGTTGCTATGACTGAGTGAGTAAAACCATACAGAAGATAGATGTGTATCGGTAAGTGCATCTTTTATTGTGGGGCTTTTGCATTTTCAGATTTCACACAATAATTTTCACTTTAAAAGTTTATTCTTGTTGGGCCTGAGTTGTAGTTCATATAAATCAGACCCACTTTGATTTAAGATCATCTGAAGCAATGGTGTTTTTGTAAAATCAATGCTTTTCAAAAGAAGAATAGTGCCTTAAATCTAACTATAAAAACAAATTTTAAGCAGTGGCCATTAACTTGAGTTATGGAACAAAAAACAGTGAAGGATGATACTAGTTTCACAATGACTAAGGACAAGATTTACAAGGTGATAGAAAAATTTCTATTAATTCCATCAGCATTTAGTTGTAGTCCATGATATGCATGTGAGTGGTATAAAAATTATGCAAAAATATTGTCATAAATGTAAGCAATGCTAATAAATATTTCTTTCAATTTCAATTGTCTGAAACTTGCTTAGTACTACATTTTATAATTATATAATTTTAAGTTCAGCTTATAAATCATACTGAGCTGTGGAGAACAGTAACTGTGATGATATTATGGAGCTTTCCACTAAAGGATGCTTGAATAGTTTTAGGAAGGTCATGGTGCTTAGCTATCAAAAAAAAAAAAAAAAAAAAAAAAAAAAAAAAAAAAAAAAAGCAGCGATGAGAAGAATGTNAGAGAAATTAACTGTTTGTCTGCATTGCAGAGAAGCAGAAAACCAGTTCATCATATAGAAGCACAAGGTGTGGAGATAATTCTGTGAATATATTTGTTTTGACTCCTCATGACAGCTGAGAAGTAATACATGCCAATTTTGCAACTCCTCTGTGGGCGTATAGTTATTTTATTCCGTTTCAAGACGTGTATCTCTTTTTGCTTTAAAATAGCTTGAGATGGTGCTACACATACTGAAATGAGTTTGAATCTGCTTTAGGCTCAGCAGGAATGTGTTTGTGTATGTGTGACAGAGAATGAGTGAGTGAGTGAGTGAGTGAGTGAGTGAGTGAGTGAGTGAGTGAGTGACTGACTGACTGACTGACTGACTGACTGACTGACTGACTGACTGACTGACTGACTGACTGACTGACTGAGGATTTGAGCCAGTTCGTAACAAATCTCTGTTCTCCTCTGTTGTCAGAAAAGGATGCATACTGTATCTCATGATGACTTATGCCAATGATTTTAAACATGATATGATGCAGAAAAGTCAAGGTCAATGTTTCTCTACAGACATTTTGTGATGTCTGTATGACAATAAGTTTTAAAATATGGTTATGGTTGTGGTACCCTAACATCTCTTACTTCTGGCTTTCAATTAGACTTGTATTTTTAGTAGTGATATAAATACAGAAGTTAGAGAACAAACTGATTAAGGGTTTCCTCTGGGCAACAGCAGTCCAAGTGTTGCTGTAGGAGTGGAGATGTTCATGACTAGCTGAAGAACATCCATTCCTTTGTTCAGTCAGTGCTGCACTGACTTGCTGGAGGTGACAAAGCCAGTAGCACTTTCAGTAGACGAGCACACAAATTTATGCTCTCTCACAACCTCAGCAATTTTTGAAGGTAAAAAATTAAAAGCATGGGTGAATGAGAGGCACACAGACATATATAGACACACACACATATGTATGTCTATATATGTGTATATAAACTTATTTGGGGAGGGGAAAAGGGGATGATTTTGATGCATGAGGTCTATGTCATAGAGAAGGCTTCTATTTCTCATCTCTTTGGAGTGGGTTGAGTCAAATACAGCCCAACACCAGAGTTAGTGTACAAAATTAAATGGATTTAAATATATGATTAACATTGATCATGCCTAATCTAATTAATTTCAAGCCATATATGTCTGTTTGCTGCACTACAGCTGATGTTCTTAGTTCTTGTGTGCCTAAGGGTTCTCAGCTCCTAATGCAGCATAATTTCCCCCAGCTTTTCTCACCATGTGCATAATCTTGGCAGGTAAGACAAAAGGGAAGGCAAGCAGCTGGGGTCACAGAGCTTTGAAGTTGTTTAGGTGTTTACATGAAAGTTATCTGGATTGCACCTGGGCATTTGCTGACAGGGAACCCCACTGCAAAGGGAAATGTCTAAATGCTTTTCTATGAAAATATTAACTTTGCAACTGTCACATAAATGCATTCTTCTTTGTCTATATGGGTTGAATAGTTCATTTGGAAAATAAACAGAAGTCAATATGTATTACGAGTGTTTGGTTTCCTATGGGCTACACCAGAATTTCCAATGGAGTAGTTATTTCTGACATGTCTTGTGTGAGTTTGCTGTGGAGGTAGTGAGATAGATGGTACCATTTTACCTGGTGTTGGTGATACTGCAAGGCATTATGTTTGTGCTTAGAAAGGGACAACTACGAAACCTCCTAAAAGGAAAGCATATAATTTCATGGGAAAAGGTTTTTCTTTAAATCTGGCATAAAAGCATTGATAAACAGCAACAAAACACAAAGAAAAATGATCGCAGACTGAAAAGAATTTACAGCAGTTTTCCAATACTGAAATGTTCTATGAAGGCTAAAATCTATAAGGTAATTACAAGATACAAATTAATCAGCATGTCTGCTTCTCCTAAGGGCACCAGCCTTTGCTGGGGCACTAGAAGAGGCAGAGATGCTACCTAACATTTCTCACAGGTGTTCTTAAGGAAGAATGCTCCTTCTATGCACAATTTCTCTAGTTTTCAGTAACCCCTTTGAATAAAATAAATTATTCCTCACTTATCCCTGACTCACCTTTTACTGAAAAATGACCAAAAAACAAACCCATTTTGGTGTTCCTTAAAAAGCCTCAAACATTGACCAAGATTTTAGCTGATTGCTAAGACATCCCATTTTATTGGGAAAAGTGCATTTTTGGTTGAGGTTATATTACAATGCTTAGTTTTGGTGACTGTGAAGGAGAATTCATGATATACACTTAGAGACTAGTCATTACGTAACATTTCTGTGGACACTCAATAGTGAAAACATACGAACTGCTGTTAAAAGCAGTCTGAAGTTCATTCTCAGCTAAGTATTGCCAAAATAACACCACAGCTTAGCCAGAGCTCACAAGGTTTGGTTTTCATGTTCTGCAATGGATTACTGCTAACTACTGTTTGCTTTAGCAGTCACTCATTTCCCAGACCAGGATAGCAGAGCCCCTGCTTTCATGCCTCTCTTTGTTGTTGTGTGACCTCTTGTACCTTTCCCACTTCATTCTATCTTTAAAATAGATACAGCGGTTCTTCCAACATAAGAGGGTAAAAAAGATAGCAATGTGTGACTCACTGTATTGTTCCAGGATTGTAAAACTCTCACCTCTCACTTTTGTCCATCTCCATTTGGCAGTCATTGTGCTTCTTTTTTGTCTTTCTTCCTCCCACTTCCACCCTATCACATTTCCACCTGACCCCCACACATATGTTGTGAAAACTACGTTATCTCCCGGTTTTATTCATGTCTTTGTTTATACAGAAGCATGGCTGATTATCTTAGCACAGGACCGAGCACTAATTGATATTTGCACAGTTCTGAGCGTGTTGATGTTAGTTCTGCTGCAGAGTCTGGAGTTCAGAATTACTAAGTGCTCCTGGGACTTGCTAAAGGTAAAAACATCATAAAGAGGACATTTTTTGATTTTATTAGAACCAAATTTGCTGAGACATGGTAGAACTGTATCCTGTAAGGAAGTGATCCCAAAGGGTGGATATTGGGAATTGGGCAGTATGACCGTAACACTCAGGACACCACGCAGACTAAACATGGATATGTGTTCCTCTGACTGTTTCCTTGGGTAAACACTCAAGGTTGCATTTACTTGCTTTGTTCCTGGCTGTGCAAGATCATAATACCAAACTATCAGGTTAGATTTTAATTAGATTTTAAAATATTGACTGCTATTAAAGCGTATTTAAAGGCACAGAAGAGGGAAGTGCTGTGGAGAGTTTGTGTAAGTGAAAGAGACAAGGGGTACATCACCACTTTATACCAGATGGAACCAGACCTGTGTGGCTGCCCTGGTCACCTTGAAGGGACAAGGGGCATCTGTTTCTGCAGTGGGATATCTATGTTCTGTCTCTCAGGTATACTCAGATGGCCACAAAGGGCAAAATAGTGACACATAGCTTACTTTGATTAGAACATGGACTTCCACAAATATAAAATCCTTGAGAATTTAAAAAAATTACCATGGATATGTTACAGCAAGATAACAATCTGGTGTTTTAAATATTTACATCTCTAAAATAAAATATTTTAAAAAATAATTTTTTTTCCTGATCAGAGCTATTTTCTAAATTAGTTCCAGTGCCCTCCAAAATCACAAGTATAATAAAATCCCTGAGGGTGAAGAAGGTATCTAAACTTATGATACCTTGGTGTCCTTTTTGCATGGTTCCAAGTAGAGATATTGGTAGAAATAGTTCTATTCTGTGAAATGTTTTACCGGTTTGTAAAATAGTCTTATCTGGTTCATAACCACAGGCCAAAACCAGGTAAAAATTGTTTTGTGAATTTCTTAATGTAATATAATGAGTTAAATATTAAACACATTTTCAAATTCAAATTTCAGTTCAATTTCAAAAACACAAAAAACACATTGTTTTTCTTTGAAACAATGAAACATTTCAACATTTTGCTTTTTTGTTTGATAATTTGCTTTTGCTGTTGAAAAGTAACATGAATTGAATTTTTAAATGAAAAAAAGATGTGGAAAAAGTTTTCAGTAACTACAAGCTCCAGCTTACCACTTTCACCAATTGTGGTATTATTGCTCTCATCCTTCTGTGGGATTTGTGCATCAGTTGCAAACCATTGCAACACTTTTTTATCATCGTGTGAATGGTGGTATCTGAGCATACATGCATATGTGGTGTAGGCAACGTAGTCAGCAACAAAGGGGCTCTTGTCAACACAGAAGCTTTTTGCTATTCATTAAATAATGGGAAAATGTTCATGTTCAGATTTCAACTAGTTGTACTGGGGCCAAATTAGGAGACCAGATAGTTCATTCTTCAAGACCACAGAACAGCAAACACTATGATGTTATTCCATAGGGGAAATCACAGAAGAAGCAAAACTATAATAGAATGGATGACGTAAAAAAACCCCAAGATGACAGAGTATGAAAGTGCTTGCATAAGAGCAACTTGTCAGACAGGAAATGGAGCTGTAATGGAGCTTTTGTGATGATAGCAACAAATTAAACAGCAGAAACTGATTTGGGATAAAATGAATGTTGTGCTGCTTTTGTTTCCCATTTGTCAATATGAGTAACAGTGCTGGTGCATGATGAATAGGATGGCCAGCTGAACCACAGGAATCAATGGCATCTTCCAATCTGATGGCAAAATGAGCAACTTCACTGGTTTAACATTGTAAGAAATACCATACAGGCACACTCTAATGCTCACCACAATTGGCTGCTCCTCATGTTGGAACCGAATCCTCCTCAGTAAAAATTTGGTTATAACCCCCAGGGCTGTAATTGCTTGACATTTTGAAATCATATTAGCAGCTGCTAGAAATAAAAATCTTCCTGATCTGTTAATATAATAAATTCTTTCAGTTAAGTATGATAAATTACAGTTACTGAAATGCATGTTCCTTTACCATTAGTCTTCTAGCTCGTTTTCTTCTAATTTCACTTCAAAGACTGTTAAAAATGGTTTTGATTGTCATATAGTATATTACTGCCCTGCTCCACTTATTGTAAACCATTTTCTTCAAAATGTCATTCAAAAGCTTTCACTGTAAAATAGTTTCCAGGCAGTTTTCTACTTGATCAAATCTTTCAAAACTGCAGCCACAAGAAATGTCACATTACTTTCTGACAAGTGGCAACACATGTATCCCTGTCTATGAGGGCAACAGTGCCAACCTCTATGTCTAGGACCCAGCCTTTGTGCACCCCAACAACTGCACCACCTCTCAGACCATTTAGAATAAAGTAAACAGCATTTTAAGAAGAAGTAATTGTGCCAACTAAAACACTGAACTAAGGAAAATAATTTTCAAGTGTTCTGTAACAGCTGTGCACAATGATTAAATATGCTTCTATATCTGCAGGCAATATTTACAGTATCTCATCTTTTTAGAATACAGCTCAGAATATTAAGTCTGTGGTTTTCAAAAGAAATGTCTCTGTCCTCTGAAGATACATCTTAAGCACCAAAATCCAGCAGCAGTTTCAAGCCTGTAATGAAGATCAGTGCCAAGTCTCTGAGAGAAATTTAATTTCTGACACAGCAGTCTCAGAAGTATCTTCTATGGAATAACTTCAATATTCCCATTATTCTCAGCTGACTAACAGCTCTAGGGAACTTGCAAGTGTCAACCGTACTGAAGATGTCATTTCTAGGGCTAGGCAACCTCAAATTAAGGTTGACATTGCTGAGTGTCATAATATTACTTTGCTTTTGGGGCTGTAAATTTTTATTTTGAAGTAGTAACTAGGATTTTCTTTCCTTCTGTCAACATCTTCCTGAAAGGATCTAATAAACCTGCTAAGTAGATGAATGAGTTTTGCATGTGGATTGCCGGTTTCCTCCTTTAGAACTGTCTATGTGTTACTCTAATTAAAACCTAGCATGTTATTAGATTGCTAGAATGAAGAACCAGTAGGATTTTCAATCGGTACTTTGCAGGACCTTTTTGAGCTCAGAGTGCTTTCCTTCAGTATCAGTGAACAGGTTTATATCCTTTTTCATCTGAAAGTAGTGTTGTGTTTCAGAGTGGTGCTGCTGATTGCTCACCACAGAACATAAGCTTACAGAACCCAAAGCCTTTTTTATTAATAGCAGATGTAAAGTAGTCCTGTCCAAATGCCAGGGTTTATTTGATAGAAGTGATACTTTTGATATCATATCTATGATGAATAAATTCTCTGGCTTTTTTTATTAAATGTCTAGAAGAGTTATTTGCATGCTGGACAGATACACTAATTACCTTTTTTATTTTATTTGGAGGGTGTGATTTCCTGAGAGTAAATAATTACAGTTTGACAGGTACTCTGAAATATCAGTGGATGATATGGGCATATTTGAAATTAGAGCATAAATGAACTAGGGGTTGAAGAGGAAGAGGAAAGTAAAAGACTTGCATGCAAAATTATTTTTTTCTTTTGCTTTAAATGGTGTATGATACTATGGGATTGGCTGACATTCCAGAATCCCTGTGCTGTTGCAAATTAAAATGGTTTTGAAGTTGTTCAAGTCAACCGTTTCATAATCATCTTCTGTGTCACAAAAAAAGCTTTTATGTGACAATAAGCTTCCTGGGATGTTATTAAATCATTTAATCCAGTTGTTTGATGAGTTCCATGCCCTGATCACTTAGAACCATGAAAGATTATGTATACATCAGAGAAACACTTTTTTGATGAGTATGTTTATTTTGCTTGTTGAGTTTGTAATGCTGGTGTTTTGCTTCTACTTTCACTTCTACTTAATCCAATTTGAGTAATTTCTTTCCACACAGAATGTCTTTCAGGAAAATGATAGAATCATAAAATCTTTTAGGCTGGAAAAGACCTCTAAGATCATCGGGTCCAACCATTAACCTGACACTGTCAAGTCTTTCACTAAACTGTGTCCCTCATTGGCATATCTGCATCTATAAGTCTTTTAAATACCTCCAGGGTATTAAAATACACCTCTTCACTGCGCAGTCTGATCCAGTGCTTGGCAACCCTTTCTTCCTAACGTCCAATTAAAACCTCCCCTTGTGCAACTTGAGGCCATTGCATGTTCTTTATAAATGAACCATACTCACTTTCCTCCCCACAATAAATCCACAGCCTTTCTCCCCGCATTGTTCTGTGCCCAAATACATTTTTTCACATGCATGGCTCTGTAAGTGAAGGTGGCTTTAATGGGATCACTCACACACTTAAAGGTGTGAGAACAGAGATATTATTTTCATTTGGCTCTATAAGGTTCAGATTCAGGTAACTATTTCTAACGAATTCTCTGGGCATCTTGTTCATCTCTACAGGACCTGTAAATTTAATAGTGTGTAATGAAAGGCTGGCTTTATAGGGCAATATAAACATGGGCCAGGAACCAGTCCCTTACTGAAGGCCAAGTGGCACCAGGTGTCCCCTTGTCCCCAATGCTGAGGGTACACTTTTCGACAGGTGCCTTGCTTCAGGCAGAGCCCTTCAGAGTAGTTTGTAAACAAGCCAGAGCTGCTGAGCCAAGTGGGCAAATCTGGGTAGAATGCTTTGTCTTGCCAGTTGGTCTTCATCTTTTATTTAGCAGTGTAAGTGAGTCCTTTGAGCTTCGCTTAGTTGCAATTTTTCCCTTGAGCACCGACGCTGAGGGCAGACTTGCCTCATTCATAAGAGTAGCTTATCCTGCTCTGATCATGAAGCAGAGGGTAGTACCATACAGACTAGCTTTTGGAGACCTTTGCTCACATAGATGAATGTGGGTTGGCCTTGCTGAAACATGGGACTGCTGAGTGGGGAGGAATGGATCCAGCATCTAACACATTTCTGGTTTCTGTGTGCTGGTTTACATACTTCAGCAAATAAAACATGGTTATATCAGCAGAGCATGGTTATATTTAGCTTCTGTTTGGCATTTCCACTTGCAGAAAGATTGTTACAGCTGGAGTTGCAAGCAAAGGATTTCTTTATTATTCATAGCAGCAGGTGCTGCAGCAGTCTTTTGGCTAGAGTTGTCCATGGTTTCTATATATTTGATTAGATGGTGCCAAGCTGTTCAGATGGGTTGCTAGTCCTCCAATAAATGTATTTGGTTACACAATCAGCTATATAGTGCATTATCATTTCCATAAATCACTTTTAGTTGGCAGCTTTCTGTTGCCACTTGGGATTACTCCAGCAATAATTTGCATCTTTTTTGTATGGCATCTTAAAAAGATCTTGGAAGTTAACATAGCCTGGGTATGATTTTAATAGTTGGTGTCCTTCTGGCAGCACTAGAACACAGGAACCAGCTATCCATGCAGGACTGACATTTATTTTTAATTCATATATCATTTATGTATTCTTCAAGAAGTACTTATCCCAGATTCAGTTCAGCAATTTAGGCATCCACCTCCACTGGGCTTATGCCAGAGTTGTGATTCTAAAAATCAGATGCCTGTCCCCAGCAGGGATTAAGAACAACACAACTCGCTGAAGAGTGGAGAGGCAATATGACGTGCCTCATTCAGAAAGGCATCCCAAAAACCTGGCTGGGGAACCTGATGTGGAACCTGCCTGTCCCCTGCCAATTGACACAGCCTGTGTCTGAATTTTCCCATTTCTCTGTGGAAATGAGATGCTTTGCCACTAATGAAACCTGATTTGCACTCAGACGCTCATTATTTTCCCATCTAGAAGTGACCACTTCACTCGGTCCCTGCTGGCTAAAGATAGGTTAATTTCAGCTGCTGCTCAGGCAGACCTTTAAATGGAGCAAGAGGCTATTTTGAATGAAATTGCCTCTTAGAAGGGAAAAAACCCCTGTAGTATAGCTGTGTTTTTCCTATTATTAAGAGAGATGCTTAATCAATTCAGTTCAGTGCTGAGAGGAGGAATTTTCCAATACATCAGTAAAATTCTTCACTAAATAAAGGGTAAATAAAAAACATGTTTTCATAGACAGATTCCTATCAAGGCTGCATAAGCAATATTGATTGAAGAGATAATGGAGAACACGTATATCTGATGGAAAGGTGTAGATGGTTGTCCATATAACAAGAACAGAGAGTGTGTCACTGCAAGGCACAGGAGTGCTGTCTTTTCAGCTGGCTGCAGACTGGGCACTTCACACCTGTGAGTTCACTGGTATCTGGAGGAATCAATTCAGCCTTCTGTTTCATTAAAAAAAATAAAAATTAGGTGCAGTTTCACCCATTATGCTAGTTTCATTTACAGGCTGCATAGCTAAGAGAGTTGATGGATCTATGAAAGGAAAATGAGTGATACACATTTAATCAATGTCAAGAACCTCCTCATTTGGCCACTGAAAACTATTAAAGAGAAAAGTAATGGACCAAGAGGTGCATCCAAGTGTGGTGTTAATGGTATGCCTTTCATGTAGCATGGTAGACCTGAAGCAGGGAGGTAAAAAATATGAAGAAAACAACACCACAGGTCAGTTTGACCATGACCCTCAGAGGAACCCTCTCCTGGTCACAGATGAACAGGAAACATGACTAGCACTCCGAGCTGTTCTAGACACAGTGTCCTGTTTCCCATCTGTCAGTAGAGCTGCTCACACATCTTGCCAGCAGCCTGTCTGCTCCCCGAGCCCCACCAGCATTGCAGAACATTTTTAGGCGTGTTCCAGTGTGCTGGACCTCATGTAGCCTTGCAGCAATTACTCTGCTTGTGCCAGAAGCTGCTCCTGGGCTCACTCACTTCAAGACACTGGTGAAACTGGTGTGAGAATGGGTTCAAGACTGTCCTTAGCAAGCAAAACTAGCTATTTTGCATGGTTTTTATTTATGAGCTCTGGATTTTATGCCTTCTGTAAGGTGGTGATGATTAATTACATATATTATCATCCTTAAATGTGGAAATTATTTGAAGGAAAAAATGTACAGTTATTAAAGAAAAATCACTTTCTTGCAGATGCTGTTTCAGAAGCCGTGCAAGGAAAAAGCAGGTAAGGTTTCATTACTTCTCAAAGTATTCTTGGTGTCTCATATAACCATGCATCTATTGATGGGAGGATCCACAGGAGTGTCTGCAATCATATAGGTATTTAGTGCAGTTACGACAATCACTTCCATGCTGCTGTTCATGACCTAGCGATGTAGGATTTAGGTAGTTCTTAGGAAAGCTGATTGTCACCTTTTGACTTACACCTTGCAAGATGAGTTCTGAAACAACAGGGATAAACCCAAGCATTTGTTATTGGTGCCAGAGTGGGACTGAAGGTCTTTCCATGGCACTGGTGAGTGTGAGGTTAGTTGAAGTGAGGTGCACCTCAGAGTTTTTTCTGGCTCAGTGATAACACAGCAGCTGAATCTGGTGACGAGGCTCATTACACATGCAGATTTTTCAAAAAATGTAGCAACCCCAAGGTGTCGTCCCCAGTGGCAGAATCACAATGCCTGATTTCCCCCTTAGCAGGAGCTCACTAGCTGGTCAATGCACTTGTCAGTATTAACAGCATTAGTGATTTTGGTTCAGGGAGGCACCAAGATCAGAGCAGTAAGCAGAGCTAAATCTCCAATACCCTGAACCGCATGTATATTAACATGATAGGAGCTAAAGAAAGGTTTGGGTAGAGAGATATACACAAACACACAGATCCTGATTCAGCAAGATACTTCACACACAATTAAACCTGCATTTGACAAAACCAATTAATTGCAACGAGCGTAAGAAACTGCTTGGATGATTTGCTTAATTGAGAGTAAATGTCCTTATTAAATTGTAATGAAGTACAATTAGAAAACACAGAGAAAAGAAACTGCTTCCCAGAATGTGGGTTACTGGAATTTAATAACAACTTCACAGTTTTGCAAAAAGAAATGTGCCTGAAGCCTAGGTGAATCCTCATTCCCATAAAAGCCTTTGCCAGCTAGAAATATTTCAGTCATAAACCAGCTGACCCCTGGAGTCACCCATTTCTGACTGCTGTTTCTGTTTTGTTAGTCAATATGTATGCAGTGTGTGCCAATTAAAAAGAAAGCAATTGCACATCGGTGTTGTAATTATCCCTCTGTCCCTAGATGACTTAGCGTCTTTATTTTGGCCTGAAAGACTAGATTAGGCCAGTTTGCTCACTCAGTGATTTGTTCTTGCATCTGTCTCCGATCTAAACTCCATCCTCAGTTCATTCCAAGGGCCACCCTTAACTTGGTTAGAATCTGATAAATGCAGCCTTTTGCAGCCAATGTCACTGATTCAATGGCTCTGCTGGCAAATGTGGTGGCTCAGCAAAGTGCCAGAAACCCTGCCCTAGAAAACTCAGGTCTCCATAGGCAATTCCACCCTCATGTATTGAACATGAAGTCAGTAAAACATGACAGCTGTTGAGCGAGCATTGTGTAAATATAAGTGTTTTCATTCAAGGTCTGTGCACATTTTTTTCTGCTTTATGAGTTGGATGTGGATTTATTCCATGATGGTATATGCCAATGAAACACATGCCTGTGCTTTTCCAAAGCCAAACATATTTCATAAGTTCTGAGATTGATTGAGCAATTGTTTTAACTGTATTCGTTGGCTGGATCAAAACCTCTCTGTGGCACTGAAGGCTCACTTTATGAAGAAAAGGAAAACACATCAATGGCACATACATTTTAATTAAAATAAATTATTTTAGCAGTACTCCGATTTTATAGTATGATTGATTTTTTAAATGTTTTACTTTTATGAGAATATTAATTTGGCACTAAAAGAGATAAAGTTTTAGCGTCCATCTTAACAGTAGAACATGATGGTTGAAAATCTGATGACTGCAGGCATAAAAGAAGAATGACAGGTCATTTTCTGACACGGTTTGGTCATTGAGGTGGAACTTTAATCATAGAAATCAAGCATATAACAGAGCTGGTAGAAATTGATCCTTAAAATGCTTCTGGCAGAAAATGCCCATTTCTTCAAACATAACCATTTTACAGGAAAAGGTTAGCATCCATTAATTTCTATTTCAAATAATTTCTGTAAAATAGGCACACATGCCTCAACATGAGATGATTTAACAGTTTTCAAAGTGAAAAGTTTTAATTTTTATTTGACTTTGAAACTTCTGGCTTTGAAATTTGTTACATTAAAATATTAAGGAAAAAAAAAAGTAGGAGAAAACATTATTAAAATTGCCAAAAAAAAAGGCCAAATCTGTGTCTTGAACTGAGGGACAAGGATTCTGTCCAGATGTGCAGTCACTAGACATTTCTGATACTTTCTATGCTTTCTAGATAAGAATTTTTTTTTCTGTTTTGGAATTTCTGGCATGAGAAGAAACCCTTCCTGCCTGTATCAGCCACACACACAACACAGCACTCACTTTTCTACTCAAGTTCATTTTTCGCACCATTCTTCTCTTACATACTCACTTCTTAGTTTTTCACATTTCCTTTTGTAATTTCTTCTTCTGACCTCTGTCTTGGTAAAAGCTTTGGCAAACTAGAGCTCTCAAGGGTCAAAAGAGTTATTTCCTGGAGTACTAGTGGCTCACAGTCGAACAGCACCCTGCCCTCCCCACCAAACCACTCCTCTAGCCCCATTCTCGAAGGAGATGGGGATGCATAGGGCAACTCAGAGCTACTGCAGCCAGGGTGGATGCTTCTTCAGCCCTTTCCCCAGGGTTGGGCTGTCCTCAGCTCCTAGTTGTTCTCCATATAAAGCATTTTTGTGTGTAAGAGGCAAAAAAACCCCTTTGGACTGCTGTTCTCTCTCTTGCTTGCATTTTATTTTACTTTTTATTTTTCCAAATTGATTGCAATACTTTGGGCCTTCCACTATCTGGATTTGCAGTGGGTACCTCACAATATGTGAAGCAGGAGACCTGAAGTGTGTCTAAGAAAAGCCACAGCTGTACAGACCACCCAGCAATGCCAGGGAACCTCATTTGACGTACCGGCATTGCTGGTAGTGTTGCTGCATTCTAGCCAGGTCTTTTACTGATATTTCTAGATGCAATAACACTAATACTTATAATAGTGCATGCACTGGAATTAATAATGTTCTGACCATTAGAAAAAAAATTTAAATAATGGTAAGATGTGACTCTAGAGGCATGAATTTATTCTGCTGTTTTCTTTAGTAGTGACAGGATGCAGCATAAGCCAGTGGCCCCCTGGGGACTGCAGCAGACACCATTTCAGGAACAGAGGTTAGACACAGTTCCAGGATAAAACCTGGGGACAGGAATGGGCCAAAGATGAGATGGCATGACAGTCTGCAAGTTAGATCATTTGGCTGGGCAGCACTGTGGCAGAGAACAGCCTGCCACAATGTTATGGGGCTAGGGTGGACAGCAGTGGGTTAAGCTGAAATGGAGTTCCACAAAGACTTGGAAATTTATATATTTATGTAATTGCACAATACTAGGCACATGCAAGTTATTAGGACTTAGACCTAGATTGCAAATGTGGCGTCACCCACATCCCTTAAGATGCAGTTAGCAAAATGCAAGGCACAGTTGCAAGTTTGGAGTGGAAAATCTGGTTTTCACATAGACAGGCTTACCCTTGGTAGGTTAGCAAGTTGTCTGTTGACTTTCTGTAGAAGCTGTAGACAGGAAGGCAATTCACACTTGTATTGCTTGTACGTGACAGCATTAATAAGCAAGTGGTATAAATATGTTAAAAATATCCTATTCTGTGGCTTTACCAAGGCCTATGGAAACACCAGCTTCATGCACTGAACCCTACTTCCTTTGAGAATGAATGTGGCTGTCCTGGTATTAACTGTGGTTTCAACCATTAAAGCATGTTCCTGCTGTTATTAATAGAGGATGTCATTAATAGGGCTGTCCCAGGCCAATTGCAATGCAACAGACCCTCTGTGTCTATTGCATTAGCAGCAGCATCAATGCATTTCTTCTCATACTGCCAGGTACATAACACCAAATGCAGTCTGCACCACCTACCTCTGTTGTGCACTGTAACACAGAAGATCCTATTTGTCTGCTGCGGCACCCATAGAACACCTTGCTTAGCTGCTCCTGTTGCCATCAGATTGCTGTTGGGTTTGTAGGTTGCCTGTGGCAATCCCTATTAAAAGCTGGCTGACTGATGCTTTTCATCCTTACTATCTCCTAGTATATTTCTGAGTAAAAAACATTCTACTCAGATTGAGCATTCTAGCTGCCTAATGTATTTTAAAGTTATCACCACATAGCTCAAGATGATAACACAGCACACTTCATCACTGGTAGGGAAAATGAGCCTTTACTTTGCTGACAAAAATTTGAAGTCAGATTAAAAGCTGACACATCCTCTATTTTAGTGGTATGTATGAAACACTAAATATAGCCATGTGCTCGTGTATTTGCTGATGCATGGTAATGTAGTCTGTAGCAGAACAGCAATGGGCTGGCAAGGAAGATGGTGCACTGCAGTAATATGATAAAATCCTCATGTGACCTTGGCCATTTCATAAGTACTCCATGGATAACTGTGTATCCTTGACTGAAATATTAGAAAATTAAAATAGAGGCAGTTGTGGTCCCAGTGCTTTAATGAGCAGCCTGGTCCTGCAATATTTGCCCAGGCATAATGCTAATTGACTTTGAGGAGAGCTCTCCACAGTGCAAGAAACCAGAGCTATGCTATATACCAGCTGTATTTGAACAACTGCCAACAAAGGGCCTGATTCTGGGAAACGGGAGGGAGCTGCAACTCCATCTGACTCTTGTTAGAAACTGTAGGTACTTTATTCACTATAAAATCAAACCCATGTACAGTGGTTCCCACTGATTACATATTTTTATGTTTCCTTAGTCATATAAGGTTTTATGCTCCTGTTTTTATTTTACCTCTGCTGCAGTTCCTGGGCAAGAGTTATGGACTAATCACACTCTGGACAGGGAAATGGATATAGCTCAAAGAAGCATAACCTGTTCTGGGATTTTCCTCTTGCTCACGGGGGAATGGAGAAGGTGATCTCTTTCAGCTTTTCACTTGACATGGATGCCTAGCTAGTGTGTTGGTGGTGGAGTTGTAGCTGTGATCGTGAGCCCCCCTCTAGTCATCCTTTTCAGGAGAGAGCAGCAGCTGGATTAGACATTCTGCAGTGCCTCCCAAGACCTAGACAGTACTCGTGTCTCATGCTGTCATTACTCTAGCTTTAACCATTTAACCAAGACAAGAATCTGACTTTAAATAAATGAGGAAAATAAAACATTCTTATCCAATGACCCCAGGCATTTACTAGGAGGCAGAGTGGGGTCACTTTGACATGCTTCCAGCATGAAGTGGAGATGTATACTTTGGACTGAAAAATGAAAAGCTTATTTTCCTCAGCAGTGGTACAGAGAAAGTAAACTAGCGAATAAAGTCAGCTGTTTGGCAGCCTAGGTCTGTTAACTAGTTATACTCTTTATTGCTCAGATTAGTAGTAGGTAGACTTGGTGTTTGTTCTGCAGTCAGTGCACCAGAGGGTCCTTTTGTTTGTTCTAACTTCCCTGCAGTGCCAGTTTGGCACACTAAATTAGGCAGTGATATTGCCTCTCCCTTTCATAATCAGAAATCATAGAACAAAGCCCTTCTTTATTCTAAAAAGGTAAATATTTGCTAATCAACCCTTAGTGATGTATTAGAGCATTTCGGGGAAAACTGTGCTCCTCAGTGCTCAAAAGCCAAAGAAAGATGGGAAACGTTACTGGGTGTAACATTTATTCCAGAAGTAACAAATCCCTGGAAAATTTTCAATGAATAATAAAAAATCCAATATACCTGTTTTCTGTTCCAATTAGACTTTTCTGTCAGTCCTCTCAAGTAGCCACAATGCAAGCTATTTCCTGGGCAAAATGTAACTTCAAAAATTTGAGGATGAGACATTTTATAGTATTCAAGTAGCAAAATAGATCTTTGGTATTTTATAATGCAACTGAGAATTACAGCTCCAAGACACACATGAAGAATAAGCTATATTGTAGGAACCTTTTGTTTTCACAGAAACCATTTCTAATGGGCAACAGTTCCACCAATTTTAGCACTCCCCATTAGAAAACATTCCCCTCATAACAATTCTTTAGGTTTAGTTTTTGCTGTTTGACTATTTAAGTATAAGTTTCTAAGAATTGGCTTTTAAGGTTTGCTACATCAGAGTGACACACATCTTCTCACTGAAAAGCTCAGGACATAAGATGGATTTTGTGCTGTTTGTTTGCAAGTCAGGCAGGCAAACACAGATAAAACCTTCTGGCTGTAACATATGCTTGATGCAAGGCATTTGGGACAATAA
The DNA here is from genome assembly GCA_013399695.1 of Formicarius rufipectus. Lineage (NCBI taxonomy): Eukaryota > Metazoa > Chordata > Aves > Passeriformes > Formicariidae > Formicarius > Formicarius rufipectus. Next base: position 246,421 of record VXAU01003080.1, read on the forward strand.
AGCTATCAAATAAAGCAGTCATCTTCTGATCTTCTGTGGGGCTGTAGTCAGACCATGCCACAGTTTTGTGCTCAACTTGCCATGGTGCAACCTCTGGTCAGAGGAGATGACCGTGGCACAAAAAGATACAGTGTCTGTGTGGCTGTGACTGGCTATGAGCAGAGGTACCCGTTTCAACTTCCATGAATGCCAGAGAGATGAAGCCCTAAACTGTCACTCATGTCAGAATTGAAGGCAGGCTCTCTAGCCAGGAACTTGGACAATTTGCAGTTGAGTAACGACCACATTAATTTGAAGGAAGTAATCACTGCATAAGCCTCTCCCTAAATAAAATGGGACCACTAGAGGAGGACAAAGAGCTGTGTAGTGTTGATGGCAAGTACAGGGGCACCTTCCTAAGAAACAGGAGAGCTGCTTTAGTAGACTTTTCAGCTGAAAACCATCCAGTCCCTGCCCTTCCTGTTCTCAATATTAGTTTCCATCCAGGCCAGCAAGTTGCTATGACAGAAATGCACATAGAGATGCTGGTATTTATTGAGTGCTCAGCACAAGGCAAAACCAGATTAGTACATTCCACCATGCTGTCAAGCCACAGCTGAAATGCAGCAATAGTAGGAGACCAGAGCTGCATATGAACACAAAAGACATGCCAAAGCCGTCCTATATATAATTCCATTGCATATAATGACATCTCTCAGTTGTGATCTTGGCTCTGTGTCTTTATGAAGGCAGGGCAATAAGAAAGGCAAGTTAAAGAAAACAGATGGCCAAAAGGTTGCTTTATATGTGGGTATTATTAAGTGGATCTGAAACTGCTATTCCAGCCTTGATGAAGTGTGAGCTTTTGACATGGGGTCTGAGAAGGTAATGGCTGTAGGCTTTTATTTGGTATTTGTTTATATTAGGTACATACCTACCCTGAAGTACTTCTTACTTCCCAAAGGCTCTGTTATATAAGGCTAGTATGCCTTAATTCTGAGAAGTAAACTGATTCTAGCATAGAACCTTGCAGGTTTATCCTGTAGAATAGTAAGGATTTTTCCTTTGCAGAATGTGCCAGTGGCAGTCACCGGCAACTTGGGGGGATTATGATTAGTCTCTTAATGATGCATTTATAGCTGTGTGGAAAATCATTTGTCTCTGTAAAGAAAAATACCCTCCCCAGCATTTCAGAATCAGATGACTCCTCTGAGGAAATGGGAAGCTCGTGAACATTATGTTTTATAAAATGTATTCAGTTATTTCAGGAAACTCTTAAAATTGCTGCTTACTTGTATTGCTAATTAAGTCATTTATTATTTTTAAATTGTTTGAACTGAGGTGGTGACAACTGGCCTTGAGCCCAGAGTGGTGTCCTTGTGAGCAATGTACAGACAGAACAAGTCCTTCCCTCACAAACCTTACAGTCATACATTATTGATATTTTTCATACAAAAAGGTGACTTAAAACATATACATTTGTTTCTAATTCAGCATTCAAATAATTTGTCAAGAGCTTTTTTTCATCCATGTTGGCCCATGAGCTGCTTGGTGTTCAGGTTACAGTCCCCATCCTGCCAGATGCTCTTTGCTGTGTCATTTTCCCATGCCAAGCTTGGTGCCAGGAGGAGCACTGCAGCTGTTTGGAGAGCCTCTGTGCCTGCTCATGGATGCCTAAATACTCACCTGATCTGTCAGCATTGTCTCAACCAGCAAGCAGACCAAGGCTTCTTAGTTTAGAAAAATCAGAGAGCAAGTGGCTATGACCTGGGATGTTGGTGATCCACTTCTGTCAAAGGCAGAAGGATCTGGAGTGCAGAACAAGATGGAGAGACTCAGAGAATTGTTTCTTGTGCCTGCTTCCCAAAGAAGTGAAGAGGGAATACAGAAAGGAATAATTATAATATCCCCCAGCTGACTGGTTTTCTTTACATCCTTTCCCAGAAGTAGCTGTCTTACTGTCCATGCCAGGCCTCCACTGAGAGAAGCCACAAATTTTGATTTCCAGGTCTTTCAGTAGGCGAAGGAGGCACAAGGCCATAGGTACTCTGGCATCACTAGAGACTGATGATATTAGCATCTGTTTGTTTTATAAACATGTAGCACATAAAGTTAGCCCTGATTTTCACACTCTTTCTTTTTTTGTCTGCTCACCAACACATGGCTGAAATCTTCCATTTACAGGTCTCTGGACTCTTACGTGGCAATAAAAAATGTAAGATGAGTTTCTGAAGTTAAACTAAACTTCTGCCATATATTTTCACCTATTTGTAAGACAGACAGAACTGATTCTGTACAATCAATGGCTGGATGATGTATTGAAAAACTCAGTGTATTCAGCAATATAGTTTCATTTGTTACTTTTGTTACTGTGAACCTCTTCTATGGCCCCATAACCCTGGAATTTTTTAAGCATAACAGCAACCTCATAGGGATGATATCCAGAGTATTAAGCTACACCTAGGTAAGTGAGTGTCTGCAGAAATACGTGAAAGTGCCTCTAATTTGCTGTGATGTACGTAGGGAACACTGGTGTAAATATAGTATATTGTGGTTTCTTGGATCTTGAGAAATCTGGTGTCCTATGAGCCTTCAGAAGGAAATAAATTTAATCTTCAAGTGTTCATTTGAAATGGCAACATTTTATTCTTAAACAACACAATTTGAATGGGAACAGAGAAGTCCTTGCCAGTGCTTTTTTTTTCCCTTGGGTTTGATCCTTCTTTTATCAAAGTCTGGCATACTGTCCATGACAATGTCAGTAGAGGCCAAGTGGAGTGATGAAGTACTGGAGTTCTGTTGCGCAGGGCTGCGAGGCTGTCAAGCACACATCGCTATCCTTTGGAAACCACAGAGCCACCCCTGTTCACAGTGCTAGGCTGTATCCTTGCAGATGTCACAGTAAAGTTGCTCCTGGTTTTTGGCAGGAAACACTCCCCCTCACCCACTCCAGACTCTTTCCTTCTCTTTGCCTCCTGTCCTGTGAGCAAAAACTCTGTCAAGAAAGCACGTTTTGTTTGGGCCAGGAACAGAGGCAACTGATCCTCAGCTAGTTATTTTGATTGCCTGGCTGGTAAGGGTTGGGGGAACAGATAATGTCAAGATTTCCTTTGCATTCCAGATCTGTTTTCCTCCTACAGTTAGCAGGCAGAGAGTGTGACTTTTCCCACTCAGCTTTTCCCACAGTCAGTAAGACTTATCTGACAACGGAGTTAGTGTCAACTGTCCAAAACTAACTAGGAGATATCTTCCTTTCACCACTCCTGTGCTGTTATTGCTTATCAATGTCACTCTCCAGCTTAAATGACCGGTTAATTTACAGACATCCTGAGACAAATTCACTTCTGTTGCAGCTCCAATGAGTTCAGTGGAGTTACACCAGAGTTTGGCCGTAGGTGTTTGAAAAGCACAAGTGGTAAGAATGTGATACTAACAGAAACAAGAACAGTGCAACAGTCAAAACAAAAAGGAAGCTCTGAGCTTTGGCAGGATGCCCATTTCAGATTTTGGAGGGTGATTCAACAAGGTATTCATGTTTTACAGCTGGTGTTGCAAGAGAAAAGTTGTTATTCAGCAGCAAAACAATTTCCATGTCTCCACATCAAAACTTAGTCCATGTTAGAGAAGAACAAAGGGAGAAACAAGTTACGGGATCTCAGAACACAAATTCTATTGCAAGTCATGAGAACTTTACTTTTAGATCTTTTAGAGACTTTGAAAAGACTAAAGTGAAACTGAACACATTCAGCCTGAGATTTTCAAATAAGCCCAATATCGTTGAATACTGAAATACTATTAGAATTCCACAGAAATAGGAAACATGAGATGGAATTGATACCTCCAGATTTACCTCCATTCTAAGATGGCTTTCTAAGAACTCTTCTGTCAATAGGGTTAGAGAGGCATTTTCAAATTGTAATCATTTTCAGCTAGATCAAGTTCTTCTCCATAGACCTACTGCAGCACCTCTTGTAGGCAGCTGGTTTGGGGTGGAATGAGACACCCTTTGAAGGACATCTGTCCTCATCTTATCTTCCCAGATCCCTCAGTTCTCTTTTAACAGTGGGTATGTAAAATTCAAGGAATGGGAATTGTACACCTGTTACTTTTGAAATTTTATTAGTACATCTGATTCACAGATGAAGTTGAAATTAATGAAGTGCAAAACCAAGTCTTTAAAAGCTAATTTAAAGTCCTCTAATTCTGTTAACCTGGACTAACGTGGACTGTTAACTTAGAGATCAGTGTGTCCAGAGTACTTTTTTTATTGCCCTGCATGCACATATCCCACATACTGGTTTTGTCTCTGATAGTCTTCTGGAGTCCCCTATATCTATTCACTTTCTCTACATTTCCTTCTCTGCAAAATCCAGTTGTAGTTTTCCTTCCTTTAGTTTTCCTTTCCTTCCCTTTCCCTTTCCCTTTCCCTTTCCTTTCCTTTCCTTTCCTTTCTATTTCTGTTTATGCCTTTAAATAAATCATGTGTTTTTCAGAAAGTATTTTATAAGTGAATGGTAAGTTGCATCTACTTCTGAAAATTGGAAAGTGACTTAGGGTGTAAGACTTACAGGCATAGTTTACAAAATTATGAAATTTTTGGGCCTGCACAGAGTATTTCCAGACTTAAGGCTTGGATTTGAGTGCATTCTGGAGTCTTCTTTGCAAATAAGAGACAAAGAAATTTCCACTCTCAGAAATAGAGCTAAATGTGGAAGTGTTGGAATACATTCATCAGGCTCAGCTGTCCAAGGCAGATAAAATGACACCCATATTTAAAGCAGAAAAGAAGTCATTGTGGGCAGCAAAAATAATTACAGCTTCCCATATTAATTATCATATACATTTCTGAAAACAACAAAGCAAGCTATAACATTCCAAAATGAGAATACAGATGTAGGATTCAGTATGGGTCTGTAAAATGAAAAGAGAAACTGTTTTTGCTTAGGAAAACAGGAAGAGATAAAACTTATCTAGGCTTTCCAAACTAATATTCCAGAGATATTGAAAATAGAGATGAAATAACGTGAGAAAGCAGCGTGGGAAGGAAATTTTGGTCATAGAACATAAACTTAATAAAAGATTCAAAGACACACAAATTAAGCTTGTCAGTTTTCAGAATGAATAGAGGCTAATAATAGGTTGCTCAAAAGATTTTACTAGGACAAGTATCATTTAAAGCTCTGTTATCTTGACAAGTGAGTGAACAGATGGCAAAATCTGTAGCAAAATGAGGATTTTCTAGGATCCTGAAGATTAGAAAGATTTCTGAAAACCAAATTCAAATTACCAAAGCAAGGTGATTTGACAACCTCAGTCCAGATGAGATTTCAATTTACCTAAGTGTGAGGTAATGTTCAGGAATGATCTGAAGTGTTCACTTATACTGCATACTTAATGAAGTGTTACCAGTTCAGAAAAGTACCTCGGCAACACTATGGACAGCTTAATTAAAACTGCTTAGTGAAAACAGCTGTTCAATTTACAGTTCTGGTTGTGAAAGCAATTAAAACACTGATTTATATGAACCATGAAGAACAGTGTTGATATTATTATAATGTAATCATATAAATTCAGGAAACTATATCACAGTGATACCCAGCATTGGCAACATTACAAAACTGTCTACAAAAAGAAACATTCAGAGAAGTCAGCAGAAGATGATAAGCAGGGAAGATAAAATCATTTTACCTGACCAATGAAAAAATGTTGCAGCACTAAATTCCTACCCACTTTTAAGTCATAGGGATAATCAATCAATGCAAGATGCAGAAGTGGCACCCTCGTGTGCTGGGACCTTTTCCCCTAATTAATGAGGATTATCAAATCTAGGAGAAATTGAGGGCTTTATGTTCACATATTCTTAATAAACATGATGAGAGTGAACAAGGAAAGGAAAGTATCCATACTGGATGAAATTTTTCAGTGAAGCATTTGGTCTAAATTGTGGTGTTGGTTTGTTGGGTATTTTTAAGAATTATTGAAGCATTTCTTGTAGGAAGGGAGGCTGTCCCTGGTGATTATTGAGAAGACTCTACATTTCATCAATTCTGCATTTAAAAGGGTAATTTAGCCTTGTGCAGAGTAGAGTAAGCGCCTGCTGTTACTTTCTAGTAGTACATACAACCGATTTAGCACTTATCCTGCCCAGCTATAAAAGATAAGCTATAAGGCAGGAGAGAAGTGGATAAATCCAAATCTATTTAAGTCCTAAAGAAGGATAATGTTTTCCAGATGAAACAGTTTCCTTTATGACTTGACTGAGAGCAACGAAGTACTTTAGATCACTGCAAAACCATTTAGCAACATTTCAGAAAAGAAATAGGGAATAGCCTCCAATATAACTCATGAGTAGACTAGTTCTTGGTTTTCATGTTTACTTTTGACACTTTTTTCGCCTTTAGTAATGATCGTCACTAAAATATTTTTAAGGCCTGAACTCTGAAGCTGTGTTTCTGATAACTTTGATCAAATTAACATCAAGAATTACTTAATATAAATATTCTCTGTCATGTAAATTAACTGATCTTCTGTCTCAAAAGCTATCACTGCTCAAGATCCTGCTGAGTTATAATCCCTTTAGCACCTACTCTCCAAGCAATTTACCTGGGTTTTTGTAATATAATGATTCAAAAAATTTCCCTGAAGTGTAGAACAGTCTCAGGTAATTACTACTGAACAAATTTATGCCAGCCCGAAATGACAAAAAGCTGTTGAAGTAAGTCTGCATGATGATAGTGTAAGTAAACACGATGAGCAACATCTGTACCTGTGGCACTGTTAAGGTGTTCCAACACCCCATAGCAACTAATTTCACTAGAAATCATTGCAACGCTGAAATGGAACTTTGGAACCAGCAATGCATAGAAACAAAGTAACAACTTTTTCTTGCTTCCTCAAACAGTCCTGAATGCATACCTCCTTCATTTGCATGGCATGAAGTCAAGGAGAAATGTCTTTGTGGATGCTCAAAAAAGTGTCTATTAATAAAAAGGGAATCAGTTCAGCTAGAATACTGCACTTCAAGGGAATATGAGGGGGAAATGAAGCCTGCTCCATTCTTTCTAGAATCAACATTTCAAGTAATAATAAATAAAAAACATGGCTCGCTCTGGCAAGTGAGTGGTGGCACCATCAACAGAGAGCTGTGGCTGTGGTCTTTGTCATCATTGTGGTCACACCACTCTACACAGCAGCAGGTGATGCGGAAACACCTTCTCAAGCTCTCTCTGTCGTCGGTACACTTGGCCAGCTACAGGGCAGTCCCTACTATTGCTTTTCCTAGGAATAAATTTGCTTCACCATGCACTACTTTCAATCAAAGAGAAAACTGTCTTTATATTTTCTATCTTTCTCCCATGGTCTTTCATGTTACTATTTATGTAATCGTAATTTAATGCCACTATTAAGATTCAATTATGTGAAAAGTAAATGAGGGCATAGGATAGATTTTTTTGCCTCTTGCATGAAGAAGTCAGAGTCTATTTGAAAGACCGCATTAAGTTATACCTTAATTTCTTACAGTTGAATTCTTTTACATAGACTATAATTCTGCAGCAGCACATCAATGCTCATATAAAGTCCGCTGCCTACTATGTAGTGAGACACTATGGCTTACCTCTCTGAGCATGTTTACATAAAAATAGAAAAATATAACATAGCTTTGTTTCCAGGATACTAACTCTTGAATGAAATTATGCCATTATGCAAAATCTCTTATACGCAACAGGCAGGAAGAGTGTAAGCAAACAAAACTAAGGAGAAGAAGCTCCAAATTTGGTGTCACAGGTATTTTTTATACTTGCAGTTCACAGTCATGCTTTTGCCTACCTGATTGTATAAAGGCATTACTGAAGCAATATTGGACTTTGTTTGATAACTTTTCCCCCAAAGCTTTCTGTAATGGTTTCAAGGGCAGTAGTGCAGGCATCTTCATGTTTCAACCAAAAAAGTAGAACTCTCAGCAACTCACAGTAAACCATTCTCTACACAGCTCTAAAAACTGAAACTGCAGTTGTTACTGCTGACTTGTTAATATAACACAGACATCGACATTTCCTGGTTACTGTAAACACTGAAATGCTTTTGGAGTTAATGGAATACAGGTGCTGCCTGACACTACCAAAATGTTCTCACAGAAACAGGGACATTTTTGGATAGAAAGAGCTGCAGATCCACCTAGTCCAGCCCCTTCTTCACAGCATGAATATCCTGCTTCTCAGTGGGAATACCCAGATATGTTAAATGTCATGAAACAAGCATTCTTCCTAAGCTTAAGCTCCTTTATACTCAGAGGAACGGCTGTACCACTTAGCCTGCTGTGGTTCTGAGAGTTCTGTAATGCCAGAGCTGGGTGATGGAGTGGGCTTAGGCAGGCTCTGAGCTGGCTGGGAAACCTTCCCAATGGAGCTGTGGGAAATGACACTTATAATCAAATACTCACCAGCCTTCACTTCAAATGAGACTCAGACAATACTGTGGACAGACAATTAGCCCTTCTTTATCGTAGAATCAAGAAGAAATTTAAAATCAGCTTTAGTGATTCAAGATCCTGTAGAACTGTTTAGTTTAATAGGGGTTAGCTTGGGCCGCTGCCAAATTTTGATTCCGGTCATTATAATCTGCCTACCTGAAATTCTATCCACTATTGCATCTGGCCACAACATTCTTTATTTCCTGTCTAAAAACATGAGTACCACTGCTTTTTAATTCTATCTTATATATATATTTAAAATCTGCTAAATAAGTTAATATAGTAACTGTGTGGCCAGTGGTGAAGGAAACTCTGTAAAAATCTATAGGTTGCAATATGTTGTTACTTGGCAATACATTCCCATCCGTCAGTAGCCCAATTACTCAAAAAGCGTATGTGCATAGAAGTATTTCTGTATCTGAAAAAAAGTTAGTACTCTTATAAGTAAATTGGTTTGGGGAACAATTCCCTTGAACTTTTTTTAGAACCTGCTGTCAAGATTGATCATGTTTTCCTGTGTCATCCAGGAGAGTTATTAAAAAAAAAAAAAAGCTCCCGTGTCTCTGAACCAATATCCAGCTATGGTGTGTGCTAAATTGCCATTGACTGCTGCAAGGCTTTTTTACACAAATGTTCCAATTATTTCTACTGTGATGGTAATAACAGTTGGAAGTTTAGGAAAAAAATAAAATCTTGGTTTAGACAAGGTCCCAATACAATATTAAGGAAATGAGCACTTTGAGAGCAAAGAAACATATAGTTTAGAACAATATATTTTTGTCAAGCAACTGAAAAGGAGGGGGGAAATCAGACACCAAAAGCTGGAATGAGAAGAACAGGGGCAATAGTCTGTGCTGAGACATTTCATGTTTCAACATAGCTGCTCACTTATTCAAGGGCACCTCAAAATTTCAATCTCTACTCCAGTAAAAAACTACTATATATAAACATATAAAATGTATGCCACTTTCCCACTTGCTTAATCATTGAAGAATTGGCTATTTCTACAGTGACTGGCTTTGCCCAGCCCAAGATTTCGTATCAGCGACATAATATGATTTAAAGATGTCCACAGAGCATCTTACGAAAGGAAGTGAAAGTTTATTGGCACTTGGTTTGTTTTGTCCATTTTTCTCCTCTGCTATCTGAGAAATGTGCAAGGGCTTTTATGGATGCAGTTCTTCAGAATTTCAGCTTAAGTAACAGCTTTGTTGTCTGCCGTTCCATAGAAGCACTCAGTTTACTCAGAGGGTAATCCATCCAACAATCCTTTGTACAGAGTTGCCTCCCTGTCCTCTTCTTCACCATTCTCACACAACAGAGAAACCTCCTAGCTGTCACAGAGGACCTTCACCTGGAGGTCATAATCTCCTGTGACAATTTAGGCTGAGTTGAGAACACAAGACTGGAGAAGTAGAGGGGTTATTAAAAAATAATCTGCCTACATATAACAAGAATGTGAGATGGAGGGAAAAGTCCAAGTTAAAGTTGGCCAGATACAAAAATTTTGCTGTGTTTAAACCAGGAAAACAGCAGTTATTTTCAAGTCAAAATGATGGTTTCTCTAATTTTTATTCTGTAAGAAACAATGCTTTTTGTCAAAAGGACGTTTCCAAATGAAAATTTGTGGTTGCTCTAGGAAAACTTTCATCTCATGTTTACCATTTCACCTTTGTTCTTATGTACTCTGCCTTGATCGACACAACCTGGTCTACTTAATTGCATCCCAGCTGCCCCAGCTCATGTTGCAGGCGTGGCTGCAGTGCCACATTTGTGTCATTCGGTGGCAGAGAGGACAAGGCAAGGTCTACCCCTGGGGCTCTGACCCACGTGGGCTCCCAGGATTGCTCAACAGTCTGACATTATTGCTTTTCTGTTTGTATGTTACACTTGAGAGGCGGCGGGCGTTGGCCGAGTGGCGTAGGCCCCCGCCTGTGGAGCCGGCTCCTCCTCTGAGAACGCCGGTTCGAATCCTGGAGGAACTCGCTGTCACCGTCCGAGTGTGCTTGACCGTGGCAAAATGAACCTCAGGAGTAAAGGGGGTGGGGCCAGTTCTGCGCACACTGTGCCTCACCTAAAAAATCCATTGCGCAGGCTTATCCCCAGATCTTCGTTCATGAAGTTCAGCCAACAATTGCATCCCAAATCCAAATACCCTGGCAGTTCTCTGCTGTCACTGCTCATTGCAGTTCATCCTGCCGTTATGGTGCCTCAGGCTGAGGCTACATGGCTGAAGTCTGAAGGCCCTTTCCTTGCCTATCTATCATTTGCTCAATAAAAAGCTTACTTCCCACAGTGTGTATGCACAGAATGCCAGCTTTTGTCATCATTACATTTTCAAATACACATTTGCATGCTTGTATTAAAAGTGCCCCTCATGTTTAGAAGTTGGTTCTCTGAATATACAAAGATACCACATTAACCACTTTGGAGGCCCTCTTGCTAACTTGCTTTGCATCAGTGCCTCCAAAGACTAATTCTGGTGTGCTAACACCAGTAGTTACTGTACTGGCCAGTACTGTTTTGTTGTTGTCTCATACTCCACCCTTCCTACCCCAATTAGATCTTCTCTCCACTGGTGTCTTGTTTTATATTTAGTTTGTGATCTCCTGAGGGCAAAGATTGTACTTTTGCTCCATCCAGTTTCTGGTTCTAAGCACTTTGACAATACAGTTTGTTATTAATGATAATAGTAAAGTACCATGCTCTGTATGAACAGAAGAAAAGCTTAATTCCCCTCCATGCTCTTTTTAGCAAGAGAGGGGAAGCACAGTCAAACAGCAGACACTTTGTTACTGTAGTCTCTATCTGAGCATATTTAGAGCTTTTTCACAGTGAATACTGCAAAAAGTTCCATTTATTTCAGCATTAATCACTGTGAACAAAAGTGAAAGAATTTGGCCCCAACTAATGAAAGCCAGCAGCTCTCTGCTGTTGGCAAAGTGTGAGTGATCTTTTCCCAGAGCTTCAGAAAGCTGAAATGGAGAAGGATGAACAATCTCTTGACAAACCAGCCAAGAGTAAAACTACTTTATAACTGAACCTCATTAAAGCTAACTTAAAATTATAATGATTTGCATATGTAAATAACAAACAAGGATAGAATAGCAGGGCACAAGCTAGAATATTTTGTCCTTGTTCACAATAATTCTTATTTTTCTTTATCCAAAATAACTGTTTGTTTACTTAGATGTCTAAGAGGACACGTACTCATATGCCCTTGGTGCTTTTCACATAATTTCAACTGCAGAGTTAGTACGAAATTCAGTGCAGTCTGCTATTAGGAAAACAAGCGCTGGAAAACCTAAAATCTTTTCTCCCTTCCAATGGTAACCCAGACTTACAACATCCCACTCAGGCCATTTAGCCTGTGATAGAATACAAATTCCAGAGCTCTAGGACACCCAAAGAGATAAAGATCATTGCCAAAGTTATAAATACTACTTGATGTATTTATATCTGGGCTGTCTGAGCTACTATTTGAAGCTACAGCAGCACAGTAACACCATTTTGAGTATAGTAACTTCAAGAAGCTTCTTTACAGTCGGTTCCTGAAGAATTAATTATAAAATTTGGTTTATAAAAATTGCACTGATTCACATCAGACTGCACTGTTGATACTGTAGACCCTGTTATTTCTTCTTTTGCTTTATTATTGCTTTTTAAGAGATACAAGTGCAAGAAGCTTCTGTCCTCCAAACAGCATGCAGTAACCTAGGATGCACTCTCCCCACATTTTCCTCTGCAAGACATCCTGTTTTGTTCTACAAGTAGACAAATATTGTGAAGTGATTAAACTAACAAAAAATCCTGGCTCTGGACAAGAGCATAGAAAGGAAAGAAGCTGTACTTTTATCATAGTCTTTCAGTAGTTTAGAAATGGCAAACCAAGATATACTCATATTTCTCTTTACTTAGCCCTGATTCTCTTCTTTCCAGGTGCATTCAAGTTTTTACAGTTACTTTATTAGGGCTAGATGAGGCTGCATAATGGAATCTCCAACAAATTAAAAACACACTGCTAATTAGAGGCCAGAATATTATGTAGTATCAATTAACTTGGCACTTAGTTGTCATGGTGATTGGAAGAAACTATAAATTGCCAAGTATATAATTAGAAAATCAGACTTCTGTGCCACAATGACATCAGAGCACAGGTGTAATTAGTTTATAAAACTTTAAAAAATTAAGGGAAATTAAAAAAATTTGGGAAAGCCCCCAACATTTTACATGCTTACAAGATTTTGAGGTGGATACCACTTTCATTCTTGACAATATTCTGTTATCAATGAGCAAAGACAGATATAATCGCTCAGCTTCTTTCAAGGCAATTGGGAATTTCCTCCTTTCTGTTCATCACATACAGTGGTTTCATTGCAATTACTCTGAAAAGAACCATTTTGGCAAGACTAGGATCAAGCAGGAAAACTGCTGTTTCTGTGGAAAATGTGCCTTCCTTTCCTTTCCCCCAGAAATGTTATCCATCTTGTTTGGGATGTCAAAATGTTTCAAGCTGTAAGCAAGAGTACTGATCAGCTGGCTACTTGCGCACTTAACCAACATGTGAAAAATGTGTAAGAGACCAGATCTTTACTATTTTGTCAGGCTTTCTGACATCCTAAAAGGAAGTGAAACATCTTTGCCCTATGAATGCCCTAACACATACGCTTCTTCAAGCAGATTGTGTGGAATAGTTCTTATTGTAACTGCTACAATTAGGTGCAAAACATCAAAAATACTCATGATGGTAATTTGACTTCTGAACAGCTGACTATGATTAAAGGCATAAAATAGGAATAGGCCAGTTGCTACATGAGATATGTTCTCATTACTCAACAGCACTGTTTTCATTGGGGAGAAATGTACAATATCTGATCTTGCTTCTGGATTTAGTTTTCCACAATAAAGTACCTGAAACTAGTAAGATTTTTGTCGATGCATGCCACAGAGTTTGGTCGAGGCTTGCTTGTTCGGTTCTGTTGCTGATTATGAAATACAGCCATATCACTAGAGTCTATCTTAGCAACCTGTGGTGAGATAAGATGGTATTAGTAATTGCTAGTATCTTGTCGCTAATTAGCTCCTTTCAGTAAACCTGGAAGTCTAAGGACATTTGTGATAATGTAGCATCTTCAAAAATGGTATAGAAGGGAAGATAATATCTTTTGTTGTATTGCTACATTCTGACCATCACAGCAAGCCACGGAAAGAAGGGAGATCTATCTTCCAGACAGGCTGGGCATGGAAAGATGGTGCATCCAAGTGTGGCTGTCAGAAGAGCACTGTTGAAGGTTGCAGTACTGGCTGACACAAGCTGGTGTTTGAGGGTAGTGACACAGCAAGATGACACAAAACCTTCAAAACTGATTAAATTATTTCATCTCTAGACTGTGTGTCACTGCTCTTTTTTATAGGCCAGCTGACTATAATATTGGAAATTAATTTCCCATCTCTACCTGGTTCCTAGCTGATAAAAGCCTGTGGCAGAAAACAGACATGGTAGGTCTTATGTACTGGTAATGGCTGTGTTGGTAAGGGATTAAATAAAAAGAGGCTGAGGTCAGAGGCAGATTTACTGGGCAGAGGAGCTGATTGTAGGAACCGTAATCCTCTCTTCTTCCATTAACATCAGCAGGTGTTTGCTCTGGGTCATGGGATGTGGGAGTATTTACATAATTATGCTGTCCCCCTTCCAGATCTTGTATTCATCCATCCCTGGAAAGTATCCCTTTTCTCATGTCCAGTCACTTGGAGGACACTGTAGCTGGAATTGCAGGAGGAGGAGTGACATACAACCTTGTCGCAAGCCCTGGGCAAGCACATTGTCTCCACTATATCAGCTAAAGGAGAGTAGTTCAAGATCAACGTTTTTAGATGAGCCTTTAAGAGCAGGGACAATGGAAAATAAATTCCCACCACTGAGTAAGCAGAAGGCATTATTAAAATTGAGTTGTAACATCGAATACATCTGTTTGTTTACTTTTAGCTTCTCTGGGTATTGCTGACATTGCAGGTCCAGTTTTAATTTAAACAAGATGGAGGTATTGATAATTTTAACATGACTGTTTTATGAGAGCATTCGGCTGTTTCAATGTAGACTACTCACTTGCAGGAACATCAGCCTCTCTACACATCACTAATACTCTGCCAAGATAGTAAGCAGTAAGTAATTGTGACTGAATGAAATGAACCCCCTTCCCAGGGGTTTCTTCATGAAATTAAGTTCTTCTGTGCTATCAGACTCTCTGCTGCTAGTCATGCTGGGAAACATCCAGGACAGGGAAAGGGCCACTGTTACAACAGTATTTCCCAAATCACAAAGGAAGCAGAGACACAAAATGGTTTCCTAAATGGGCTAAGGACCCTGCTGTTGCTTTCTGGCTAATCTAGGGATGGAGGAATCAGGTTTCCTTTTAGGCTGTAAATGTGTGCAAAAAGTGGCTGCCAGGGTTTAGTTTTGAAACCTTTTAGGAGTGTAAGAGCTTGTTAGAGGAGGTGATGCAGGGGGGTGGAAGGGTTGATTCAGGGGGAGGGAGGGGGGGGGTAAGTGGGTGGACTGCAGAAAAAATGGGAAAGAAACTGGACAGGCTCTGTTGCGAGGACTGTGGCTTGATCTTGGGTGTAAAGTTGATAAACAGAGGCCTCTGAAAAAAACCCCACAATATTCTTTCCGCAAAAGTCGCAGCATGGGCGNTGGGGGGGGGGGGGGGGGGGGGGGGGGGGGGTGGTAGGGGGGGGGGGGGGGGGGGGGGGTAAGTGGGTGGACTGCAGAAAAAATGGGAAAGAAACTGGACAGGCTCTGTTGCGAGGACTGTGGCTTGATCTTGGGTGTAAAGTTGATAAACAGAGGCCTCTGAAAAAAACCCCACAATATTCTTTCCGCAAAAGTCGCAGCATGGGCGAAGCACCTATTACAGCCTCCCGCGAAAAAGGCGGCCCGTTGCCAGCCAGGTTTTCTGTCTCCTCGTGGCGGATGACCTCTCCCTGGAGCAGCGGACGCCAGCCTTTCTCCGAGACTCGAGTCTCGGGTGGCAGCGTGCGGCTCCCGGTCGCTGTCCAGGGAGCACGGAGGCGGCCGCGGGAGGCGGCGGGCAGGGAGGCCGGGGGAAGCTT
>VXAU01003080.1:262010-279956 GCA_013399695.1 Formicarius rufipectus
TCCCGAGCGAGGGCGACGGGCACACAAGGCGGGGTCACGGGAATTAGGCGCGGGGCGTGCGGTGTCCCGGGCGGCCGGTGCTCCCTGAGCCCCAGGGACGCGGGGTCCCGGCCAGGGCAGGAGCGGGGCCGGACCCCGCGGCACCTTCCCCGCCCCGCGGGGGAGGGAGGAGAGGAGGGCGGAGGGCGGCGAGGGGTCGGGCGCGGGACGGGGCGCTGGGGAAGGCTGGCGGCGACAGCGCTGCCCCGGGGGCCGGGGCGNGTCCCCGGCGAGGAGAGCGGGGCTGCCCGAGGCGGCATGCGGAGCCGCCGAGGATGAGCAGCCAGCGCCGCCCGGCCAAGGCGCAGCTCCGGAGGTCGCTGAGCGAACAGCTGCGCGACTCCACCGCCAAAGCCTGGGACTTGCTGTGGAGGAATGTCCGGGAGCGGCGGCTCGCAGGTGAGTCCTGCCGCGCCGCTACCTGCCCGAGAGGACACCTCAGGGGACGTCCCGGCCCCAGGGGCGCGGAGGGGTTCCGCTTCACGGGGATACCTGCGGGGCACCAGCGCCACTGCTGCCGCCGCCAGAGCGCGGAGACCCCGGGGCTTCATCCCGGGCGGGACGGGAGCGCCCCGGCACCGCCGCGGCTGCCGGCATGGATGCGGCTGGCAGCTGCCCGGAGGGCCGGACTGCAGGCAGGGAGCGGGCTGCCGGCAGGAACTGGGCTGCCGGCAGGAACTGGGCTGCAGGCAGGGAGCGGGCTGCAGGCAGGGAGCGGGCTGCAGGCAGGGAGCGGGCTGCAGGCAGGGAGCGGGCTGCAGGTAGGTCGGGCCTCCATCCCCGTGCAAACAGCACCTGCCCCAGTGCGGGCGGCCAGGGCGGAGATGGTGACACGAGCAGTCGGGCTCGAGGCAATACCTGGAGGTCGCCCCAGGTCGGAGGCACCTTTTGAGCATCTCCGAAAAAAAGGGGGCTGACTTGGCCTCCGGGAAGCAGGCTCATGTGGTTCTCTCATCGATTTTCTAAGTCACTTGAAAGTCCAGATTGTTTCGTCCTAGGGTTTGCTTGTGAGGAGTACCACAACTCCCAAAGAAAAATGATCTGTTTAATTTCAGGCACTTTTATAGTTCTAGGGCACTTAACTGGTGTGGAAAACCGGTCTCCTGCAGTCTTACCATCCCCACGTGGGGATCGGGACACAGAGCAGGGCAGGTGCTCCAGTAGGTGGGGTCACATTTAGAGCACTGCTATTGCAGCAGCACAGTGACTTTGTGCACACAAACATAACTAATTTGTACTTGTAAAATACTTTGTGAATTAGATCTAGAGGGTACATGGCAAATGCAAGGCAGAGTTATACTGGCAAACACTACATCAAGATTTACAAGCGGAGTCATGTATAATGAAGTCTAATTTGTAAAGATGGATTCCTCTGCCACATCCTACAGAATTGTTAGGAATTTGGTGACCTTGCCTAGGGCACTGTGACATGGTATTGTGTAATACAGAGGTAAATTATATAGGTCTTCAGACTGTGTCTACAGCACATTAGTTCTTATGTACGTACAATTAAAATAACAGATAAAAATTGTGTGGTAATTTTTTGAAAAATGCCTCTAAACTGTGTAGCTTCAATAATGAATTATTAAACACCTAATTTTGTCCTATTGTGGTTACCCAAAATACTAAACTGTCTTTACATTTAAGCCACTTATTCCTATATTGATAGCAGATGCCAGCAGACATTCAGCAAGGATATTGTTGGCTTTTTTTTTTTTCTTTTTTGGTCAAAGACAACTATTTCTTGATTGAGCAAAGGACCTGGGCAAGCTGCCATGAAACTGTAGCCAATTTCTTGGGTATTAAAATTGATGGAATCAAAAGTTTTTATTTAAGGTGGATAGAATACTAATGTCCTCTGTTTATGCACTGCCATAATTTAAGTGTTATTCATAAGATGCTGGTAAGACACTGATACACATGCCTTTTAATTAAATTAATTATCTGATGACACACAAAAAAATGTGTACAAATATCATCTGTTGATTCCTGAGATGCTCTGATGCCTTTCTGTCTCTGGCATTTTTGTCCTTGTTTTTATATTTATTTGTCCCTCTGACCTGTGTAGCTGCAGTGTACCTTCCTAGGCCACTTCTTGCAGTTTTTGTTGATGGGAAGGCAGGGAATTTAAGCTGATCTAAATGCATCATTATTTGCTGGTTGCCAGATGATCTTCTTCTCCATCTCAATAGATCCAATCCCAGTCAGGTAGATAGTTGTACAAGTTACCTCTTGTAGTTCAGCCCTGACAGTCAGAGCAACAGTATAACTGGTAACTACTGTTAAAAAGCAATGACCAAAACAAAATGCAGTTTTAACCATCAGTGTGCTGTCACATTCCAACCACCAAGTCAAATAAAGACTCATAATTAAATCATGGCTGTGATGACAGCTTTGCGGGCACTTGCATAGTTACATTTTTGGTCTGCTTTACCTTTTTATCTATTTGTTAAGGATCTGGACACCAGTTGCCCAACATATACCTGTAAAGAAAGTAAGCACAAGACAACTTCATAAATAAAAAGGACATAATTGTTTGTGTTGGATGAGATGCTGAGAAGTCTCTAGTCTAGTCTGCAGCTAGAGCAGGATCAGCACTGGGAGCAGGGCAGGTTTCTCAGGGCTTTCTCCAGTGCTGCTTGGGAAGAATTTCTGCCCTGATGTCCATGCACTGGAACAGAGGACAGCAGTACTCTGTTGGGCAGCGGGTGCATGAGCTAGAGAAAGGAGCTGAACCTTGGCTAGAGCAAGGAGAGAGCTGAGCTTTGGCTCAGCAGTTCTCAAAGAAGCAGACAGCATTGCTGGGTTGCTGTGGAAAGTAGGCTGTGCATAAAAAGACTGCTACAGTGTGCTCCTTCCCTCCCTCCCTAACCCTTTACAACAGAGGTGATGAGCAGCCTGGCTCCTGGTGACAAGGCTGCTCAGTACTGTCTCTTTTTCAGGACAGATCTATGGTGCCCAACAGCTCTTAGTCGCTTTTTCTGATTCACTGGCTGGGTTTTGTTTTTTAAACAATGAGCGTACCCTCTACAGTGCCAAAAATGGCATCCTTAGATTTTTTTTTCTGGTGCTTTTTCATAATTTTTGCAGAGGTCTTTTACACTTTCTGTGTTTTCACTATGCTTATTTTTTTCATTCAGAAAGCTGAATGGGAAATGTACCAGAATTTGAACTCCCTGTTGGGGCCCATTGACCTGAAAAGTTATATAAAATACTGTTGATTTAATGTAATCCTGAACCACTATGCCATTACTGAAAACCACTGTTTGAGGAATTTGACTTAAGTATTTAACAGAATCTCCAAAAGCAATGATCTACATTGATTTTGACATCCCTACTCAAATCATGATCACCTTTAACAGTAAAGTTGTAGTTGTTACATTTATAGGGGGAAAGTGCCATCATCTATCTGGCATTCTTTCAGTTATTATTATATGAAATAAAATAAAATTTTAATTTTGAAATTTGGTACTTTGAAGTCAGGAAACACCACAGGTAAGGAGCCTGTTGAGGTATTGTGCCTCTGCACAGGGTAGAACTGTTATGATTGACATGATCACCTCACCCTTTTTTTTTTTTGCACAGGATTTTTCAACCTCATTCACCGTACAAGGTAATGATCCCCATTGCTGAATCTGTTAACCTAGAGCCTGCTATACTGCAGCTTTCTCACATCATGGACTGAGGTCAGAATTACAAATTCCCTCAAGTGTCAATGAGCATTGTTCTTAGGAACAGGTCATACCATTAACACTTTAGTTGTATTCCTAGAAGCTGTATATTGTTCCTGTTCTGGAGATAGAAACCAGAGGCATAGTGAGACTGAACTCAGGAGTATCAGGTCTTGAGAGTCAGAATTTGAATTTTCTACTTTAATATTCAAATTACGGCTCTCAGTGGTTCCTGTTGCACAATACTCACACAAATCAGCACTTGGGTTCTAACTGTACTGCACTCAGGGAATAAATAACTTGCAGTTTCTGGTGGCCTGGTTAGATTTTGTTTCCAGTGACTTGGTGGAAAACAGAGAGCAATGGAACTGCAGGGGCACTGTTTACTTTTCATAGCCTCAGAAACATTTTTTTTCCTGTATGCTGTCTCCCACCTTGCAAGAGCTGCAGCAGGAGTCCTGCAGCTGCTGGTTTAGTTGGTATGTGGTGCTGATACATGACCAGACCGTTGCCCATCATGAGATGGGATCCTTGGAAACTGTATGTGCAGATGAAGTTCAGACATTTTCTTAGTGCCTAGTGGGAAGAGGGTTAACTTAGAATTAAGCTGGTGACTTCAACTTACTGAGGTTTGAAAACTTATTTTCATGGCCCTAATATTCTTGTAGTAGTAGAAAGCTTTGTCTCTAACTTCCTAGGTTTGGCTTTTAGCGGTGGTTTAGCCATCTGCACAGATTGTTGGCAGGATTTCTGCTCTGTAAGGCTGTCTCCACTGTGTCTATGGCACAGACATACATTCAGTATTTTTCCCAAATCGCCTCACCTAAGCTTCATGTCCCACAATACTTTGTATGTTGTGTGTTCTTGAAGAGATGAAATCCCTACTTGATTTCCTCTAGCTCTTCTGGTACAATTCCTCTTATCTCTTCACAGACATCCTCCCTACTGCCTGCTGTGACAGCAGTACCAGAAAGGATACCCTTGAGCACTGTCCCAACTCCTACTTAGCTGCAGAGCTCTTCAGAAGCAACTGCCTGGGGTAGTTTTGGGGAATGATTTTGGATGCTCCCACTCTCTTTTTTGGCATGGCCATGCTCTGAGTAAATGCAGTTTGGGATTAAGTTTTCCACCAAGTCTCCAGTGGTTTCCTCAGACTGACATTTCAAAACTTTTTATCTTGTCCGAGTTTGGACAGATTTTTCAGGCACTGATGCTAGAGTGACTCTTGAACCTTTGCTGTGAGGTTACAGATTTTTGTTCCAAAGGATGAAGCCCTAGTGTCTCAAATCCAGCAGCATGAAAATGTACAGTGGGACAGCATATGACTGACTAATTTTTTTCTTTGAAATTAATTACTTGAAGCTCCAAAAATTGAAACAGAAGCATGAGGCAGGCTCATGAGTAAAAGAAAATATTAGTCTAAGGAAGCCAAAATCAAGTTCTTAAATGGAAAGTTTTAGAAGACCTACTCTCGGGTATCCTTAACTTTTCAGGAGGACCTTCTACACTGATTGGCAGATACACGTATCTCTTCTAAAATGATTGAAATGCATTTATGTAAGAGGTTGAACTGAACATAATTTGAAGTAGGATAGAAAACAGAGAAATAGGGTAGAAAATGGAGAATTATTTGTCCAGCAGAAAGTAACTGCCACATTCAGCACCTGGCAAAGATGTCAAGACAATGCACCTGTTCCTCTCAAAAGTAATTTGTGTTTGGTTTGTGGGTTATTGTGGTTTTATTGGGTGCCTAAGCTTGTAATTGCCCCCCTGGCAGCATGGTGTTCCCTGATCTGTTGGTCCTGGGGAATACAGAAGTGAAAAGTGTGTCTTAGTAAACTAGTGGTCACAACCAGAACTATATGAATTTTAGCACAGTTTTCTGTCATTCCTGTACAGAGGCAAGAGCAGCTATGTTTCTAGAGGCTAATTAAAGAAGCATCAAATCTATTGCTTCCTCATAGTTTTTAGTTTTCATTTAAAATACAGCATTTTTAAGAACTTGCTTTTAAAGTTTGTACTCTGCAAAGCTGAAGTCTGTTTTGGTGTGAGATCACCGTTAGGAGAGCCCAAAGAAAACACATGTACTAGGCTCTCAGGTCCTCTGAGAACCCCTGAACAAAGGCAGGTGTCCTGGTGTGGGGCCAACCTTCAGTCTGCTGCATCGTGGTATTATTCTATTACTGATATTTATTCTTAATTAAGACCCTTGTGTATAATACAAATATGGCAGGTTAATCTACTTAAAGCTATTCATGAAAAGAGTGATTTTTTTTATAAAATAATTTTGCCAGGTCAGTTTTCATTCAGGAGTGTGGGAGATGTACATGTGAAAAATATGGTATTTGTTGTGGCCAGTTTGATGGGTATACTTTTATGTTCTCTTTTAAAATCATGCACGTATGTTTTTAGAAAACAAAGTAGAGATGTTGCATTCTGTGTCCCCACCAGTGCACTGGAGAATACAAGATGCTGATTCTTATGTATGTTGATAAGATGTATATGTGTAAATTCCCCCCTAACCCAGCCCCATCAATGAGAAAAGACTGTCCTTTGTTAAAGAGAAGAGTTATGAAAGGCGTTCTTTATTTGTGATGGAGTGCTTCAGGGAAGAAAGAAAGTGACTTATGAGTGATTTATTTGGTCAGGCATGCCAGGAAATTTTTTGCTCTTGTACCAGTACTAAAGAAAATTAGTAGCCAAAAAAGTAGTCATTGATCTCATAAATTATATTAATCATGCTATATATTTTATATTAATGTTAGGAGAGGTTTTAGATTAATTTATTTAAATTATATAGAGGCTTTTCTTTGCAGATAAGTTATGTCAATATCCTATAAATTCCAGCTCCTTCTCTAGGCACTCCTTGAAGGCCAGTGGTTTGAGTCTGAAAAGGGAGCAATGGTGGCAAAATACCACCATTGTTAGTTCTGCTGCTGCCAGGTTCTCATGACCCTCAGCAATAAGAAGTTAATTCCAGAAATACAATTACAAAAATACCAATATGCTTGACCTGCCAAGTATTTCTGTATCAGCATGAGACTGTGAAGGGGGTTGATAGAGGACTCCCCACTGTTTCAAAGTCCAGAGAAAGATGTAATTTTCTCATACTCATTCCAATGGCTCTGGTGACATTTGCCATGTAAGATTTGGAGTCACTGAGGAGGAGTAGCAGAGGTTTCTAGGATGACAACAACATTCATCTTCGGATTTTACATTTTTTACATACATTTTGTATTTGAACAAGTACTTCTTCCATCAGACAGAGCTATATCAGGGATTATTTTCCTAAAAGAAATTCAATTTTGAGTACTTAATTTCCTGACAGGGTGAGTACAAATCTCCACTGATAATATGGGGAATCAGTTCTGAGAATAGAACTGGATACTAATTGAATCAGTCTGTTTCTATGTAGTAGCTATTTAGAAAAGATTCTTGATAGGTCTCCATCTTTCTGGAACTTGGCTGTTCACTGATTTCAATGACTTATTAATCTGTAGAACACAGGCATGTTTTTTGAAAGAGTTATAATGTCAGTCGTTTTTATAGTACAAGGGATTTTCGGGGTGGGGAGGGAGTGTTGTTTTTTGGGCTTTTTTGCTACTCACCTTCTCACTTCATGTGGTTCCTTGAGTATCCACAAGGTTCTTTCAATTCTCAGTAAAAAAATATTGCTCCTTATTTCTCTGCCCATATTCGTGGTCTCAGTTCACTCCACCTGTAGATGTTTCTGTGTGACTAGAAGAAGGCTGATACCTTGTCAGTTTGCTACACAGTGCCTTTATGGAGTATTTCTGCAGGCATTGTAGTTACAGCTTATGCTTGCAGACCATAATATTGGAAATGATTCATAGTACTATTTTACCAGAAGCAGTATTTATAATACAATATTGTTTAAGTTCCTGTACATTTAGATAGTTTATTGGTACTCATATTTTTGAAAGATATATAGGAGCTCATACAAATACTTAATGTATTTGTCTGGCATTAAGCAGTGATGATGTTTTTCCATCCCAAGATTGCTTTTCAATATCAGTCATGGCATCTTCTCAGTTATTTCCTATTAGGTGTTTCTGTATTTATTCATATGACTGTAAACCTACAGGTCTCTTCCATATCCCCAGGCAAGTGACTTTATTTATAATAATAACTCTGCCAGAATATTTATAGAACATTTATATCCACAATAAACTTTTAGCAGTGTAGTGAACATCAGTACAGTCTGTTGGTAGCTGACCAGCAAATTCCTAAAGATGTGAAATTTCTGGACTCGGGAAGGCCCTGGAGACTGGACTCCCATTCTTCTGCTTGTCCAGCTACAGCAGGACATGGTATTTAGTTTCAGGAATCAGTAAAGTCTCAGTTCTGAATTTTGTGTTACTGCTTTTTGTTTGACTGGGAAAAAAAAAACCCCTCCAAAATGTCCCATATTGTCGTCTTTCTAAGTATTCTGAGAATATAGATTACTTAACAGTATGATTTGTGCAATTCTTGCCAGGCAATGGCCTCATTTCACAGCAGTGATTTGACTCACATTTCTCTTCTTGTATTTCGTTTTCCTTGCATTTCTTGAGAGACAGATGTTCTGTCTTGCTCTTCCTTATTTCTATTGCTTTTCTGTCATACCATGGCCAAATCCTGTTCTGCTATATATTATAGGTCCTTTAAAAATCATGTCCTCAAGTGACAGTTCATTGAGAAATACAGCTTTCACTTCAACTGAAGCATATTTGAATAGCAAATCTAAAAGCAAAATGTGAACTTCAGAGTCTGAAAAGAGAGGGGGAAATGTATTTTGTAAAATGTCAGTTTTAAGCCAGCTTCATGATTTTAAAGAAGTGATGTTTGTCTTTTGATTCTTGCAAACTTGGTTTTGGGAATATTATTTTCAATTATTTAAGAATTTGTGATGGTTTCTTTTAATTAATTTAGGCTTAAAAATATGACAGTGTAGAAGGTTCCTTGACCAACATTAGAGCATTCACAAGAAGACCGCACTTTTGTAGCAACTTTGCACATCCTGTTTACAGTTCAAAAATGAAAATATTTTGACAATCAGACAGTCCTGGTGGACCTTATACTGCACATAAGCAAAGACAGCATTCATGCAGATATGTGTTCAGCAAGTAGCTATGCTACAAAAAGGGATTAGGAACATTTGCAATTCATGGCACTTGGTTCCATGAAACACCAAACTTCAAAAATCAATTTAATTATTTTACATACTAATCAATTTTATGTGCAATACTCTGCCTGTCATTCCAGTAGAGGGCAGTAATTTACATACAGTAATATCAATTGCTGCGTGTACACGTGTCACAGAATATTAGACACAATAACTAGTTTTATTAAGATAATGCAATATTCAAGGCATACTCTATCCTCAAGGATAGAGTGTCACCCAGAAGTCTTATTTTCAGTGCTTTTGCAGCAGGACTTAATCACATCTAATTACAGTACAATTTATGCAAGTTGTACTCAGCTCATTAAAGCAAGTCACCTCCACATCTACCAGTGCTACATGCAGAGGTGTGCAGCACATGTCCCCAGTTTAATGACTTAATCCCCACAGACTAAGTGACTGTGACACAGCTCATACATTATTTGGGTCACTTAAAGAAAGAAAGTATGCCAAGAAGTACCTGTTTGGCTCCGAAGGTATCTACATGAAGTTCAAAACTATGCAGAGCAGATACGGCCTCTCTACTCGCAGAGCATTAGGCTGAAGCAGCATGCACAAACAAACTCTCCATTATCTGGCATTGAGTCCTGAAATTACTTCCAGCAATTCATACACTTAGCAATGTAGAACAAAATTTATGAGAATTAGAAAATAAGATGTCTTCAGCTAGCATGCCAATCAAAACTAAAACATACTCTGCTGTATATAATCACCAGAGTGAATCACATTTTGACAGACAATTTCATTGAGATACTATTTTTTTTTATTTGTTGGTGTTGAACAGTAAGTATATAGAAAAGTTTTTCTATCCAGAAATAATTTTTACAGATCCTGCAACATTCTGTAGTATAGAGGAAGAGGAGGCATTGGAACTTACAAGAATTTTGTTTCTTTAAGATGTAGGAATTAGATTCCTAATCTATTTCAAAACCACTGTGACCTGAAATTTATGCTTAACAGAAAATTGTTTAAACCATGAGTATTTCTTTAGCAGCAAGATAAGTTCATTAACTTCAAAATTGTTTGCTTAGATTTATAAATACATTGCAAATTTTATTTGTCACAGATGCAAAATAATATAGGGATAATTAGTTTTTTCTGTTGCTTGAGCTAAATGAATGGCACTGGTGCTCTGATAAACCAAGCAACGCGTTTTCTGGGGAGGACTGGTTTTCCAGGCCATGGTGATGCAGAAAGCACTGAACCTTCACAGGTCATGTAATACAGAAGCGCTTTTAAAAAACTCACAAAACTGGAGTATTGCTTTTGTTATAGAAAGAATTTAAGGGAAATTGTCTTCAGGACAGTAGCATAGTTCAAATGTATTTTATATGTAGATCTGTCTGCGTTTGAGTGAGATTAGCTTGAAATATCTTTTTTTTTATGGTCTTCTGTTGCTGCAATTTATGAAGAAATTCAGGGTAGCTGCCAGCTCCAGGAAGAGGATGGCTTAAGGGCATGTTGAAAGGGTTAAGTCAAAACCAAAATTAGAAATGCAACTTCTCACAGTCAAAAATACTGAAAAGTTACATTTAACACTGCAAAAAGAAAGAAAAAAAAAAGTTCTTCAAGATTTAGGAACCTCCTTTATTGATTCATAGCTTGTACTTGCCTAAAGTGTGTTGCATCCATGTGTTAAGTTTATGTTGCATTCACTGCATGAAGGAGTAAGGACCTAAGGATTTGTCCCAACCTTTAAGTTATTTTCAATGTGCCTCTGATTCCTCTGGTAAATACACTTCTTTTTCCCCATCCCAGTCCCATTCATCTTGATCTGAACGGCATGCTCTTTCACAGCTTATCCAGAAAAATGCTGTAGTAAATTTTTTGAGACTGAGTCATTTCTGTGTCAGTTGACTGCTGAAAGAACATGTGAATGACATCTCATGGTCTTGCTCATTTTAAGAGATGTCTTTAACATAAGGACAGATTTTTATTGAAATCAATTTTACAAGGAGATTTCGGCCCTTGGATTTATAGTAAGAAAGAAACTTTTTATTTATTACATTGGAAAGACCACAGCTGGGAATGCACCCATTAATAGACACAAACAGATGGATTCTGGTAAGTCTGTGAACTATTCATACTTTTCATTAGCAAATATTTTGCAGTAATCCCAGTTTGCAAATGTTATTTCAGAAACAAATATGTAACTATATATCTCAGGGCACAAAACAAGAGTCATGAGTGCCTTTAAAATACTGTGAGTTCATTATGCATACGATATTGTCAATTGTCGTCATCATAAAGCTTCAGACAATCAAAACACTCCCTGACAAACAGAGCTATCCCATTGCCTCTCCTTCCTTGCCTGTCCCTTCTGAGAAGTTTACAGCCATCCAATGCAGCATTCCAGTTGTGTAAGTCATCTCACCATATCTCTGTGATGGCAAGTATGTCATAGTTTTCCTGGGCACAGTGGTGTACAGCTCCTCCCATTGGTTGCCCATGCTGTGGACACGGATATTGGGCTGTTGATCCCCCTATGCTGTCATTCAGCAGAGAAGTTCCTCTGCCTGGGTGTACTGCCACAGCTGTGCTCACAGCTGCCACCTGGTCCTGGCACAAGAGCAGGGCCCAGCCTGCAGGTGGCACCTGGTGGCAGCATGCTCCTGCCAGAGCTGTCTGGGCAGCTGTGTCAGCCGTGCTGGGTGTGGAGCTCAGCGAGGCCGTGGCTTTCTGCCAGGGGGATACCGTTGATCCCTGATGGAGCTGGCGCTGCTCCGGCACCCTTCTGTGCAAGCTGCTGCACCACACCCTGGTCACAACGGCTCCCTAAGGGCTTAATTTATACGTGTGGTCCCCTGTCAGCTGCTGATGTGCTAACTGTGGGTCCTGGAGGCTCTCGGCTCCTGCTGAGGTTCCCAGTTTCAGTTATAGTGTGCTAAATCTCCCCCCACTGCTCCCGACCCCAACAAGGCCCCTGTCCCAGGCATTAAGGGTAGGGTGTCTGTAGAGATGTGACGAAGTCAGGATTTTGAGTGAAGGCTAGCACTACTTTTTCCACTTCCATTTGTGGAAGTCACTGCTTGAGAGAAGGTGAATGTTTATCTTCAGAATAGCTCACTAAACAAAGTAGCAGAATATTAATTATACTATATAGGCAGTTGCTGGAGGAGTTGATGTAAGAGAACTGGAGGACTGCTGGGTACTAGTGTAACTAATGACTCAGATCATGTACTTTCAAGTAAAACCAATGTGTAGCACACATTGTTTCTCTTCAATTTTTAAACTTTAATTTGTAGATTTCAAATCTTATTGAACATCACTGTATTTCTGGTATCATACAAAGCTAAAATGACTGTTGGTTCCTCTTTTCTGCATTGTTTATTACTTCATACACCTTTGTCATTAGCTGAGATTTTTCAAGCTCTGTGACAGCACTGAGTGTGCTGGCTTCCTTTGAACAAACTGGGAAATTATATAACCAAAAAGACACAGTCAACTTTCAAAATGCCAGTAATAGCCATTAATGTGCATAACCAAACGTACATACATTGAACCTCCGCCTGAATTTCTGTCACATGGTGAAGTGATTGGGACTTGCCCAGTTTCTTTCTGGGAAGACACTCTTATAGTATTATTGCCAGCTAAACATTTGGACTTTTTTTTTCCCCTGACAGTTACTTTAAGAATAATAAAGAGCTTTTCTAAAATCAGTAGAAACACTCTGTTTTCTAATGTAAGGACGGCTTAAATCATCCCAACTTTGACTCTCTCCATCACTCCTGAACATAAAGAAACATTAGTTCATAGAGAATCCGAAGCACATAGTTTTATATCACCTTGGCAAATGAGTATTTGAGTGGTGATTACATTTGCACTCTCTGTATATCCCTAACAGCTCCAAATGCTTTTGTTTCAGAACAAAACTGATAATTTTATTATGCTCTTAATTCAACAGAACACTTGCATGCTATATAAATTTAAATGGTTAAGTGTTTGACTCATGTCAACCAGTCTGTTTTGTTCTATTTTGCCTCTAAACCAACAGTATATTCTTTTAAAAAAGATTTTCTTAAATCAGTGTGGTTGGATGCATGAGTCCATCAGAAACAGGAAGGTGACAGAACATTGATAATTCTGATATATAATAAAATAGAAGATACTATACTTAATCTCATTCAAATAGAGGTCAAATACATTTCAGAATCTAGGTTAGACAAGACACTACCAAATAAAATTGACTCTGAAACATCTGCTTTGTTTTATACCAAACCATAAACATGTGTAATTACTAAAGGGCCTAAGCTGTTTCTTTTGAAGGCACACTAAACAACAAAGACAGCAGGACAAGTGTTTACAAAGCCAAGGCATATACTTTAATCGTGGCATGGCAGCATTTTAAAGAAACTATCAAATTCAGAGGGATTATAAAACAGCTGGGATGAATTGTAGGTAGAAACTGTTTTAAATCTCTGGATTCTAGGTCACAATAGAGGCTGTAACACAGGGCACTCACTCGCTGTTGCACTCCTTTGTGTTGCGTTCTCTCAAGGGAGAATCATGACTTGTAGAGGGCTGGAACCATTATCTCTTCTTTTATGAAAAGCATCGGTTGGGTGCAATCATTAGGGATCTTGAAACTGGAAAAAAGTTTATTGCTGTGACAGATCGGGCAACATATGGAAGGAAGCAAGATGTTCTCCGGAGACAGATTAAGTTTTTGCCAAGGCATTTTACTGAAATTTTGGAAAATAAACAGGTCGTTAATTGAGTCCATATTTAGCTACTGCAAATTGTGCAGAGATGTTGCAAACCAGATGCTTTCTCCTATTTGTTTTTACAGCCCTTTCTATTTATAGATGCCCCTATTTAATGACTAATTTCTTTAATAGAGGGCATTGTTTTGCACCGGAAGTCTTGTCTCAATTTTGCCAGTAGATGACTGACTAAACCATACATGTTCACACAATTGAACAGAATGAAACACTCAGAAATAACATGATAAGTAGGAAATAATCAATAGGAAGAAATTAGCATTCAATTCTTCCCTAGATTTCTTAGCACATAACAGTTTTCAGCCTTTTTGTGTGCATACCCTCCTAATGAAATGGTAGAGACAAAGACAGCCATCCAAAGGACAGCATCCTTAGACTTGGCTTTCCAATGAAGGTGTGAATACAATCCATGCTGGCATTTCCCTGGCTTCCCCAGGTATGCAACATACCCACTGATATACCTGTCAGCCCTGTTAAAGCAGTTTCAACTTAGACTCTAGATTAAGGTCGGGTCCCAAATGGGAATGTAGCAGCCAAGTCAGCTGAACTGTACCAACTGATAGAGATACTTGAGAAAATAAATATTCAGTAATTTTGCATTTAGATTTCTTTTAGTGTTCAGAATGCAGGCATTATGTTAAGCTCTATCCACACAATCTTGAATCATGTTATAAATAACATACAGAGCGAGAAACATCTGTCCTGACTTGAAAAGGGTGAGTCTGGTGGGGATGGCTTCTAAAAGGATTGAGCTAGTCACACCAGGTCCTTTACAGTCAAGACAAAAACAGGTACTGCTGAAAGCAAGTCCTGTCATCCCAAAATAGGTGTGTGAGACAAGGGGGATGAATTGCCCTCCAGTGGTGCTTATTTCTTTCCATAATCCTAGCCAAGTGACAGCACCAAATACCTGCTCGCCTAAGTGACAGATGTGGGAAAGCCATCTCTTCAGCTGCCACCTGAGTGTCTTTGATATGGAAATCAGTGAGCCACTAACATTGCAGAAGTTTAATTTTAGAGATTGCTGCTTATATCATCTCTGGATTCATTTTAAGGTTCCTGCTCAGGTAAGCAAAGCAGGAGATGGAGCTGATGAAGCACCTGTGACTTCAATGGCACTTGAACATGCACTTAAAGTTACATGTTCTGACAGTAACCAGATAGTGTACCTGAACCTTACATAAATGTATTTCCTCATTTCAAGTTTATTCTGGGGAGGCAGATTGTGAATTACACGTTTTTAGAAGATATGCTGAATTTATTCTAA
Organism: Formicarius rufipectus; assembly: GCA_013399695.1. Classification (NCBI taxonomy): domain Eukaryota; kingdom Metazoa; phylum Chordata; class Aves; order Passeriformes; family Formicariidae; genus Formicarius; species Formicarius rufipectus. The sequence continues at coordinate 276,891 of VXAU01003080.1, forward strand.
TAAAAACTGTATGATTTTACTTGTGAACCCTGGCAGGTTTAGCTAAGCAACAAGGGCAGCACCCATACAGAATTCATAATGCATATTTTAAAGTGCATTTTGAGGTTCACTTTTCAAACAACTAGTTAGTTATCCAATGTGCGAATATTTATTGTCCTGTGTTCTCAGTCAGCACAAAAATCCATTAGCCTCAGGTATCCAATTTTTCAAAACAGCTGCTAGTAGATGCCTGGGAAAGAGTCTAATGACATGACAAGTTTATGGTATGACCGCTTAGCTTCCAGGTCTCAATAAATAGTTCTTTGCTGATGTTGTTAACAAGGCTGCCAATTAGGAACAAAGTAAGAGGGAGGTTTACAATGTGACTATGCACTTCCTAGCCGAGCTACACCTAACCTGGTGGGACACGGAGACTGTTTCCCGTCTGAAATGTTCTGGAGACGTGTAAAGCTTCACATGACAATTGCTATTTTAAAAAGTTTATTTCACATAATTCACAGGTGTCACGGCCAGAGTTGCCTCCCTGTCATATGAATTGTCACTAGTCTGAGCAAAGGGGGAACAAAGTTTATTTTTAAAGCAATGCAGGCATACTAGTGGTTTGAAAACATTCAGAACTCCATTTGGTTTTAATTCATCATCCAATCTCTTCTTTTTGGTAACATATTAGGAACCAGTGAGTATATTTTTTGTCATAAGTTCCTCAGGACATGCAAGGGGTAAAAACAAAGTAATACATGAATCTCTATTTCATTCTTCTGCAAGCCAAGAGCAGAGTACATACAAAGTATTTGAAAGTCAGTTCTGATCTCAGCTACATAAGTAAAAATCCTAAGCACTTACAGGATATACAGTGTATTCTCGTTTGGAGTAAAAGACCTTCACAGCAGCGTGGTCTGGAAACTTCTTTCAGGACCCAGTTTTATCTTAATTTCATGTCTTTATAGCTCAGAACAGCACTTGCCTGTCAAAATCTGATTGAACAAGGGGAAAATAATATTGGTAAACATAAACACTACCAACCTTCTTCACAGGTCAGGTGCAATTTCAGTTCTGCAATATTTAGTTGCCCAACTTCAGATACTTCAAAGTGTCTTATGTTCAGACTGAGGAAACCAACATTCCCAAAAGTCAGAGCTTTGCAAGTGTCATGGAAAGATCCAAGATGAGTAGTTCCTTTTGAAGGTTTTGGCCAAGAAATTTTTCCAGTAAAACTACATTCCATAAACATGGAGCAACACCTTAAGTAGACAACAACAAATGAGGAACACTGTGGGGTTGATTTGAAACAGAGCTGTGTATTCAGAAATTGGGAAAGGGAGGAAGCCTGTGAGAGTATGCCAGGATAAACTCAAGGGTAGACGGGAGTATTTTCATCACACTGGAATTGAGAGAGTGAAAAGAAATTCACAGCTGGTATGGACCTTATCAACCAACTCTCTTGGTCTGCCTTCTTTGAGCAGAGGGGAAATCAACAGAGAAGAATTCTTGGTAAGTGGCTGCTGGAGGAGGATGTACAAGGGAGTGTGTGAACTAGAGAGAAGAGAGGTGAAGTACAGCTGTATGGGGGACTGGAGGAGAAGGAAGGAGTCTGCTGGAAAATAATACACCTTGCCTGCATTGCTGCAAGTTCTAGGCTATCTCTGGCTCTTTCTGCACACTGGGAGCATTTTCCAAAGGCAGACTGTGGGGAAGGAGAGGAGCAGACTTCCTGCCCTTTCTCAGGAGAATCAGTGTGGTGGCTGGCAAGGGAGCTATGGGAAGCCCTTTCCACTGTGTCGCTCCTGCTATTTGGCAGGCTTCCACTCTGTAAAAAAACCCAAAACACCTGAAGTTTGTTGGCCAGAATTACTTTATTCAGTAAGACATCAGTGCTGTGGTCTGTACGTAGCACAGTGCAAACTGTGAGTGAAAAAAAACAACAAAAAAGAATGGAAGAAATATGGAGTGTAGAAATGGAAAGCTTAAATTATGCACACAGCGACAGCGGTTGATTGCTGGGAGACAGAAAATCCTGACTAGGAACTTATCCCGTTCATAAGTATCTATATTGTAAACTGTCTCACTGCTGGTTTATTGTGAAAGGTCTGCCAGAGTTATTATTGGGGTTTGCGGGGTGGGGCTTTTTATTTTTCGTAATAATAATAAAAAGTACCTATATTTGTACATATATGTAACTGACACTCCTAAATTTTCTGATATGAAAAAAGAAATAATTTGGAATTAAACAGAATAGATACCATGCATTCTCTTTCAGACATATGGGACAACTAATGCAGTGTACAGAGCATGATGCAGATTATGCTGAATTCTGGCTTTGGATAAGGGATAAGTGATGCATGCATGTGCCATATTCCCCCTGGCTTCTTTATTAGTGAAATTGCTAATCAAGCACTAATATAGCTGAAATTATGCAGCCAGCTAAGTGTGCAAGTGTGTTGGTCACACTTGCTGTGAGGTGGTGGCTCAGCCTTAAAGCTGTTGTCCCACTGTACATTTGCATGCTGCTTGATTTGAGATACTGGTGCTTCATTCTTCGGGAAAAAAATCTGTACCCTCACAGAAGGTTCACTGCTCATCCATACTATTTTCTGTGCTGGTCCTTGGTTCTGGTTCTGAGATGCCCAAACTGGTAATTTGGGGAGGGAAGAAAATGTCATGTGCACCCTGATCTGCAAGGCATGGGCAAGCAGATACCCAGATGTCATAGGGACGGACCTCAGCTCTGTGCTGTATTCAGTGCCCCCATTCACTCTTGCAGCAACAGCATAGGACTAACACGTGTCAGGCCAGGGTCACTGGCTGCCACAAGGCTTAATTCAGTTTACTTCAGTAGGGAGATAGGTGAGATGGAGGCAGAACAGGTCACCAGCTTCAGCAGAAGACATTCCTCTAAGGACCACTTGCCACCCCACCATAACCTAAACTTTTACCACCCATCAGCCAAAACCCCATCTTTCCTGAGTCTCAGGAAGAGTAACCAGCAAAGGGGTGGCTCTGCTGTACCTAGTGGCTGCCTTGGTGGCAATGGCTTGGGGATTGTAGAATTAAAAAAAAAAATAATAA